>OMKK01086893.1:0-24055 GCA_900302305.1 Polymixia japonica
GCGTAGAGGAGAGGAGAGGAGAGGGAGGAGAGGAGAGGAGAGGAGATGAGAGGAGAGGAGAGGAGAGGAGAGGAGACTTGGGGTACATAGGTAGAATAGGGTCACAGCAGCCTAACGGGAGGAGAACCACTGAAGACCGATGTTCTATTAACCTCCTTGTTGCTTCTGTCTCACCCAATACTGTCTTGTGTGCTAGCAAACATATCCTACCTAACCTTCACACATCACCAGGACAACTAACCTCTTCCTCTGTTTACTTTTTAACAGACTAACTAAACTCTTGTCTAATCTTCCGTCCCATTGGTTTAAATTCCATCAGTCAGTATTTTATCAAAGATACTAGATTTTTAAAACTGACAGGAGCCTGAATTGTTCCCAGCTGAAGTATCTGGCAGAGGAGACAAACCAGACACAGCTAACATTACCCAACATCTGACTAACGGCTGGTTAGCAGCTAGCAAGGGAACATATGCAGATGTGGGCGATCATGTGTCATGGAGGGCCAAGAGGCTGCAGGTTTTAATTCCAACCAAACACAACACCAGATGATGTTACTAATTAACACACCTTTAACCAGAGAGGGGTGAAATCAGCTGTTGTGCTTGGTTGGCATGAAATGGGACTCTTGGCTCGATATTGCACACAATCGCCCACAACAATCTGTTTAGAAACAGGGGCCTTAACCAATCAATGAGCACAAAAACACAACAAATTCTCTCTCTCTCTCTAATATTCAAGTGATGCAGTTGCCAGTGGTAACGGAAGGCAGGGGCAGCGTGAGAGGGGTACCTACCAGTAAAGATGGGGCAGAGCTTCTCCCAGCAGGTAATGCCACCCTCAGAGGTGAACTGACCGAGGGCCACCTCCAGGAAGAAGACCGGCAGACCACCGCCAAACAGGAAGATGAAGTAGGGGATGAGGAACGCACCTGGATGAGAGACAGGGAGGAAGGGAGGATGGAGGGTAAGAAAGAGGGAGATAGGATGGCAATGGAGGTACATTGAAATCTATAATACATATCATCAAGCACGCAAAATAAATATAGATGCGATGTTAAACCTCCCATTTCGCTTTCAAGAAGTTTATGGAAAGCGAGATTGTCACCAGACGGTTGCCGGTTCAAATCCTGGCTGTCTTAATTAAGGTTCAATTTCTTCCGGGTTTGCCACCATCTAAAGGTTAAAAGCTTGGTATTGCAATGGCAGTCTGCTATTGGCTGATCTTCGTGCCTTGTGATGTAGACATCCACTGACATCACAGGACACCAAGATTTTGTATTTTTAACCTTTAAAAAATGGTATAGAGTTTAGTTACTCTTTAAATAATAATAATAGTCATAATAATTTTCCAGTCTTACCTCCACCGTTCTTATAGCAGAGGTATGGGAAACGCCAGACGTTCCCTAAACCGACGAAACCACCAGCGACGGACAGAACAAAGTCCAACTTGCTGGCCCACTTCTCCCTCTGGGGGTGCTTGCCCTCGGCCTCGTCCTCAGGCCTGGTGCCGGGACTCTTACCGGGGGACGGCTTCAGAGTGTCCTTGTGGAAATCCTTCAGGCACTGAAGTTTCTCTTTCTGAGCCATACTGCAGAGAGAAGAGGAGGAGAGAGACATTAATAGTCTATTAATAGTCGGTTTGAAATTGATCGCAGGCTTTAAGCGCTACGCCAAGACTACAAGGTCATCTTTAGGATAGAAATGGACAAAAATGACCAAAAAAAAAAAGACTTGTTTGGTAGTTTGTTCGGTAGACCAATGAACCAAACTGAAATCTTCAATACATATATCCATACAGTCATTTAAACAAATGATGGTACTTTTTAAAAAGGGTAACGTGTGAATAAACAATGACGTTTCACAGACTTACAGCTTCTATATTCTAGAGTAGAAGTAGCAGGTCTTCAGCAGATTGTAACAGAACATGATGTTCCTGCCTGGCTCTGCCCTCCAGGTCTCTGATTATAAGTCTGAGTTGAACAGATTATTTAGTATACTGAGTATCACTGAGCTTATCAAAGCAAACTCCCCTGGCTCTGCCTTTCCCAAAAATGGTGATGCTGCTAAAATTGGAGATATTTGCCTGTGATGAAGATACCTTTGGACTCACACGTAACAGAAGGCATAAATCCAGCCACAAGCTCCAGTGATCTCCTGAACGCCACATTTATTTTAGTTTCCAACAAGCAACCGAGTATAAAATCTCCTGTCGTTAAAATTAGTTTTCTTCTTCTCTTTTCTAAGGCTCAAACACCAAAGAGGAAGTTTCCATTTGTTAAACCTCCTGAACCTTGAAAACTACATGAGCTTTATTTAATTAGTTAATTACCATATTCCACACTGTGTAGTGAAACTGGTTTTGTTCCACATATTTGCACACACATGCAAAGAAGGTATGAAGAAAAGAAGGAAAGAAGGAAGGATGGAAGAAAGAAACTTTAATTAATAGATAAAAACATCTTAGCTGTTAAAGGAGGGTCAAACCTCAGTCTCACTGCTCGTGACACCAGCAAGAGTCTTCAAACCGACATCTAATAAAACTGTTATTCTAGTGATATGATGTTCTAATTTATTTTATTCTACTTCCATTGTTGCTGCTGCAACTTAACTTCCCCACAGGGAAACATGAAGGTAATGTTACGGTATCAGTCTGCGTTGACGCTGGCCTTGCGTCTCGTGTTCACACCAGCCAGGTCTGGATGTGTACAACAGCAACAGGAAGCAGGATAAAGAGGCTTCCCTTGATCGTCTAAACTCGTTTCACATGCAGTCACAACATCATTGCATAACCAGGACCGAACACCTAACCCTCTCTCTCCTTCACAATCCCAATGTTTCTCTTTCTCTCTCTCCCTCTTCGTCTCTAAATTAGATTGAATCAAATTAAATTAAGTTATTATACCCAGCACATTCTAGTTGAGTGTTTCTTGACTTCTTGACATTCGTCTCCGCCTCACATCTGATTTGCGCGACCGCCCCATAACCATGAGCAACCTATGAAACCAGGTTTATCTTCTGGTGAAATCCATCTAAATCTAAATGTAAAATGCAATTACTGGATTATCTACCCAAACTACACTGCCTTGTATTCCAAACATTGCACTGGATTAAAGAAACTCACAACAGACTCTGGCAGCCATTTTAAATGTATCCAAGTGAAGACTCCATTCAAAGACACAAAACCATGATTACGTAACTATGACAACCACTGTTCTTCTCTTAAGCTACAAGGTTGAAGGTTCCACCTGCAGACGTCACTGTTCTGACGTCACAGGCCCATGGTGGCCAATCAGATCGCTCATCTGAAACAAACTTTTGTATCAACGACAATAACAAAATCCTACATTAACGAAAATTAATCAGTTGTAGACAGTTAAGAGCTGTCACTTGCTTCAGGTGTGTACTTATACATTTAACAAGACAGCTAGGCCATATCGCATTTTCTACATTCATCCTTTCCTCTAGAATAGTATGATTAGTGTTATTACCAGTCCTTGCTGAAGTTAAGAGCTGAAGTTATTTTTCCTGTTTTTTTTAGAGGCTGATCATCCTACAATGAGCTGGTTGGAGTTCAGAAACTGTCGGGACACAGACGGGATGAGTATGAAACCTGCACCCTCCTGGTTCTGGTACAGTCTCTCTAACCACTGGACCACCCAGCTGTCACTCTGAAAAATCCTTTAAGTATCGAGACCGCCAGTTAAAGATCTGGCTGCTCTTCAAGTGTCACCTATAAACGTCTAAAACGTCTGATCTATGTTCTGCCACGTCCCCTGTAATGGTTTTAAGGTCATGGCTCCGTGCCGAGAAACTGATCCCCGATCAGGTCACAAAGAAATGCCACTGATCACCGCTGGTGTTTTTTAACAGAGTCTGGAACGGCTGAAATTTACACAGGGCTATTTTTATGAAATATCATGATGTGTTTAGCGTGGAGCAATCCGTGGAATGCAATTCAGACAGAGAAATAAAGTCAGATTAAAATAAACCCGACTCAACTCAGCCTTCAAGGACAACCTCCCTCCTCCCTCCCTCATTCATTAAGACTATTAAATGGGGCTCAGTGATTGGTCAGACATCTAAGCAGAGAGATCAGGGAGAGAGGGGGTGTGGGGACACAACCAGAGCTGTGAATTTCCACCAGGCCGACACACACAGAGAGAGAGAGGGAGAGAAAGAGAGAGACAGAGAAAGAGAGAGGAGAGAGAGAGAGAGAGAGAGAGAGAGAGAGAGAGAGAGAGAGATACTTAGTAGTCAGGGGATGACTGTCACTGTGTCTGGCTGCCTGTGTCCTCAGCCTCCCTCTGTGTCTCTCTGTCTCTCTCTCCCTCTATATATATTTTCTCTCTAAATGGATAAACCCCATCAGCGTCTGGTTTTCTGTTCACTGTGTGTTTGAGGAGCGTTTAAATAATAAAACATGGATCCAGTATTTCTTTCACGATGCTACTAGCTTACTACTGAACACAGGCTGGACGTATCTCCATTTGTCCTGTAATTCCTAAACACCGTCATTACCAAAGACACACTCTCCTCTCCGGACAAAGATATCTCTTGTTTGCAGTGACAGTAGGAAGTGCTAGCTTTCACATTTCCCTGAGGTACTTCCTGTGTCAGGCCTGTGAACCGCGAGGCCGACTCATTCTTCAGTAAACAACTTTCTGTTGTGACGGCGACGCGCTCCTGGTTTCATGGTGTATTTGGTTAATCTCTCCTGAGTCACTAGAAGCATGGTTACCTTGGTTACATCCATTTGCTTAAACAAATCCTTGTTCCCGGTATTGTCCTCGGTCTTGACTTCTACCTCTCTCCTCACCCCACCCCCTCCCACACACACACACACACACACACACACACACACACACACTAGCGCTGAACAATATATCGATTTCATATTAATATCTTAAAATGAAAGAACGTAATATCCATATTGAGAGAATCCAAAGAGTGAAATGTAGGCATTGTAGAATAATTTTAAAAATACACATAATGAATAAGAGAAAGTGAGGTTGAGAAGAGTCAGGTAAACGTGCTTCACTCACCTCCAGACATACTAGGTCCATATAATACAAGGAGATTTCTCATCTCTGGGATTATAAATGTAGCGGTTTAATTTATTCCCACAATATACTACTGAAGGAGGTTTAAGATACATGAACAGGAAATGTAGATTCTGAACTTACTGCAAGTTATATTGCTAAATTATATTAATTGAACTAATTAATAACTAATGATTGATAGCTAGAATGATTGCAATATGATATTGTGTCCATAATGTAACACACAAACACACACACACACAAGGTGTCAGTCACAAAACCACAAACCATGTCTATTACATGAGTTTTGAAAGGGTCCAATACAATCAGATTGAATCAAATTGAATGACATTACAAAGCAGAGATAAAGTGGAAACATAGACTACTTACAAGAATTGATGAAGACAAAGGTCTTCCAAATACAGCAAAAGCCAGTAATTAACTAATGTACTCTGAGCCTCTGCCTCAGATTTATTTCATGATTTCTAATTCCACTTTGTTTAGCTAAGGTGGGCATGTCACATTAAACATAAATCTCAGACTAGCAAGATAGGGGTTTGAATGATTATTATGTGAAAGGGCACTAAAGTTTTCAACAATTGCTTTTATGCAATTCTCGATACTGAGGTCATTTTTTTAAATAATTTAATGCAACTGTCAACACTAAAACACTGTTTGATAAAAAGGCCATTTTCATTGCCATGTGAATCTCAAAACATTGTACACACAAATTAGAGGAGTCCTAGTCTAACCTGTCCTCTTCTTTAATGTCTAATGTCCCTTGCGATACAGAGGAAATAATCTTTTAGCATGTCTGGACTTCTTCCTTTTAGGACCCCTCGTCTTCTTAGGACCCCTTGTCCTCTTAGGACCCCTCTTCCTCTTGGGGGGGGGGGGTAGATGTGTGAGGCAGGACATTTGTGCACAATCAAAGGTGCATGATGTAGATTAGTCCCAAACAGTCAACTCTATGTCAGCATTAGCCTTGCAAGGCTCAGGCTGATTTAAAACAGCAGATAGCGTGTTGAGCCATTTTCAACCCATGCAATACCAGTTTTTATGAATTTGGTGTCAATGTCAATATTAACACCAGGATTGGTGTTTTTTGTCATAATACAGTCATATAATTTAGTCTACATCTCAAAAAAACATGTTTACAATACCTCTTTAACTATGTTGGGTTTTGTTTTAACAGCATTGTTTACTAAGTTAATTTTACAGCACTTTATGTAGTATAGCACTATAATGGAAACTATGCATTATTGTTTGTCTTTGGTTTCTAAATTCCTCTTTTTCATTTTACTCTATCAGTGTTTCTATTCTGTATGCTGTTATAAACATTTACTGTTGTATTGTATTCCTCTTGGCCATACATTTAGCAAAGAGTTTTCACAAGTGCAATATAGATATGCACAGTAATGGCAATGGATTGATTTTGAATGTGACCTTTATTCATTGTTTTTTAACACTGCACACCATGAATGCATTATGTATGAAAGCAATGGAAATTCATTTACAGATTGCTGTTGTGCCAACTACATTAAGTATTTTGAAAAAATGACCTCAGTATTGAGAATTGCACAATACCAAATGTGAAAATTGTGTAATACAGCCAGAAAATTCCTAAAGTAAAGGTCAGTGACTTGACATAAGATATTAAGGATCTTTAAAGATAAAGAAATGGTTAGTGATGTGATCCATTTTCCAGAGGATGCTCTTTATGCCATACCACACCAGGTACACAGGTGTTCATGACTCGAGGCCAGCTGATGAACTGCCATCTATGTGCCGGTATCAAACACAAAGTCTTGTTGCGTCGCCTGCTAGCTACATTCTTTGACAGGTAGGTATTAAAACTTATCTAAGATTAAGCAGAAAAGAGTAAATGAAGTAATCAACAAGTTCTTTTGACATTGCATAATAGTTAAAAACTCAAACTGACAACGCTGTTTCGGTCCAACTTTCAAAACCCATATGTGGCCATGTTGTGCAATGCAGTTTTTGTGTGTGTTCCCATGTTTATCTACTGTATGTGCTTACTGGTGCCTCTGCCCCCTGGTGCTGTTTCTATGTTCCTACAGAAACACCTTAGCTAATAGCTGTGGAACAGGCATCCGTTCCTCCACCAGTGACCCCAGCAGAAAACCCTTGGACAGTAGGGTCCTCAATGCTGTCAAACGTAAGTTTGAATAATAACGTAAGTTATTATTGAAAATGTTCAATGTATTTGACAATACAGTTTGTATAAATGTAAATATGACATCCTGGATATTAACTAAATGGTAAATGGACTGCATTTATATAGTGCTTTTCTAGTCTACTGACTACTCAAAGCGCTTTACAATACATGCCTCACATTCATCCATTCACACACACATTCATACACTAATGGCAGAGGCTGCCATGCAAGGCGCCATTGGTTCAGTGTCTTGCTCAAGGACACAGTCTCTGGAGGAGCCGGGGATCGAACCAGGAACCTTTCGATTACTAGATGACCTGCTCTACCTCCTGAGCCATGCCCAATGCTCAATATACATGGAAAGGGTCAAGTGCTCAAAGAGACATACTGAGTGCAGTGAAGTGATAGCTAATAGGTCTTCATAATAATAATAAAAAAAAGGGAATAATATATGTAATTATATTTCTGTTTCTATTTTACAGTATTATGTGCAATATAAGGCTGTAGACAAATAACTATTATTTGTTTGTTAATAACTTTTTATGAAACTTATTTCAGATCCACAAATGAGAGGCTACTTAAGTGTATTATTATAATTTTGTGGTCGACAAAGCTGAATTTTGTCCAGTTTTAGTTTTTCTGATCAGGATATTGTTATCAGGGGCATGAAGTTAGCTGATCTCTCTCTTTCCCTCTCACTCTCTCTTTCTTTCTCTCTCTCTTTCTAGTCTACTGTCAGAACTTCAACCCTAACTTCAAGGAGAGTGAAATGAATGTCATTGCTGCAGACATGTGCACAAATGCGAGGCGCGTCCGCAAGCGCTGGCTTCCGAAGATCAAATCTATGCTGCCCGACGGCATGGAGGTGTACCGTACAGGGATGGGCGTGGGGGCAGCCATGGGTCTGGGCCTGACTCTGAGTGCCCCTCAGCCAGGAGTAGCCATCCCCTTTGAGCCTGACTTCAAGACCCTAGAGCAAAGGTTGTATCCAGATCGCAAGGACCCACTCAGGACTCACCCACTGCTGGGGGAGGGCAGCCCAGGGCAGCCCGGGGCAGCTGGAGGAGATGGTGTGGAAGGTGAAGTGGTAGCCCAGGAAGAGCAGGCGGAACAGGAGGACGAGGCAGGATCGGAGGGTGTGGATGCATCTCTGGATGCACCGACTCTGGTCCCAGGGGCTGAGGCAGGAGGACTGAGGGTGAATGGAGAGTGAACGTCCTCTGCCTCTAACATTGTGAAATCTGTTAAACACCACACTTTCTTTTGCTTGCTCTCTCGCTCTCTCTCTCTCTCTCTACTCGATTCCTCTTTCTCCACTGTGCTTCCTCAAAGGGAACTTCTCAGCACAAAACAACTATGCTTGTAGAACTAACAATACAGTACTTTGTTACACATGCATGCGCACACATGTGCTCATGCTCACACATATACACACACGACACATGCTGTTTTTCAATCGGAGACGAATAGACACAGGCATGGCATCCATAACTTTTTTTCTACTTGACCCTTTTTTTGGTTCCAGCATTATTTCTGCACCAGCAGCAATATCACAATGGGTTTATCAAAGAACAATTAATTTGTGATCATTTTAGTGCAACAAAACAGCAACAGTTGCTTTGCGGATACTCTGTATGTGTGGAGCGTGATATAGATAAATGTTTGTAAACTGATATTCCTCTTTCTTGGAACGCTGTCCCTGAAAATAACCCAAGCAACCTTGGCAGGTAAACAGATCTCTGTGTTACAGACTGAACATGCAGTGCTGCCTGACAAGTCGCACATTTGGCACAGTTTTTGTCCTACTTGAAGTCAAATCATTATACAGACTAATTAATTTCTGGCAGAAACTACAAGTTTGAACTTTTTCGGCTTTGTGAAAGGTGTCTCTGCTTTTAAAAATCAATAACAAATCATAATTCATATCAAGGTCGTTCATATGGAGGCAACATGAGTTCTCCACTGAGCTTGAGTTTAGGGTTTAAGTAAGCCCCAGGCTTACGGTATAATCAACCCTTTAGTTTTGGTGCTATTGCTTCTGCAGCAAGTAACAGTTCAGACCCTGTGTACATACTGTAGACTAGGTTAAAGCAATCACCTCAAATTAAATGTATTTCTGACTCATACCACATTTTTTTTCTCATGCCTCTAACATAATTTAATTTTCAGAGAAAGGTATGGTGCATTATCACCAGTGAATCAGGACAAATTACCAAATTAGCACAACAATTTGATGTTCTGTGAAAAGAAGCATGTGATTTTTATGATAGAGATGATGAACCAGTTGCTTAAGGGGTTTTCTACGCAACTCAACCAAGGATCTAAAATACATGAAGGAGTTGTTTGTCTATGGATATTTGCCCATGACATGTTAGATTGGATAGTCAATGTGATGCCTGTGTCTGCTCGGAAACAGACACGCACGCACACACACACACACACACACACGCACACACATGCGCTTTCCAACTTGTGATCTTAGCCTTTAATATCTGCACCAATGTATTTAGGAACACTCTCAAAGCAGCTTAACAATCCTTACAACCCTCAAGCATCCTTCATTACAATAGAACATACAGACTCGGGAGAGATAAGACACACCACACAATTGAGCCAGAACATGCGCTAACATAGAGCTTGCATGCATGAGTAAAGAGAATGAATCCACAGAATTATAGAAAAACAACAACAGAGCCACTTACAAACCTGCATCCGGATAAGAAAACAGCTGCCGTCGCCTCAAGATATACCATTAATACACACAAGGAATGAGGGACTTTTTCCCAGTTCTCGTTGGGATCTGGCCTCAGTCCGACCCAGTTAATCCCCAGGTTGGCACCGACCTGGGTTTGGCCCATGTTTGGCCTGTGTCGTTTCACACAGTATTGACTGGGCTCACAGCAGAAGCTGGATCACGCCGTGGTGTCTAGCGGAGGAGACTTAAGGTGTGGAATGGTAAGAGGAAGCACACTACATAGAATGGTGAAGATTAGTGCACTACTGTACAAAGTGTGATGCCAGAGAGAAGCACTGTTTCACCTGGATGTGGTGGTGAGTGATGGGCACTAAGACTTTGTAATCCTGCTTCCATCCTCTTTGTTTTTTGTAAATTATTGATCCAAACTAATAAGAGCAATTTCTGCTGGCTTTTTTGCATTTGCACTTGAAAAGTTTATGAGAGGAAATTAAGGAGTTTGGCAAGGTATGACTATATTACAGAAATGACTGAAATGTGCTCCCTTGTCTCCCTGATGAATTCTATGGAGTTGGACAAACAGTCTTTCTGACGAGGACTGTTCTATAGGAGTGGAGAGAGGAAGTGTTGCACAGGAACTTAGACCTGTTTTTGTCGCACTCATTTTCTTTTTGATGTCTGTTTTCACGCTTTCTGCCACACATAGGGATGTAGTCTCAACAGCCATCCTTTGTTTTGTTTTGAGTGTTGATTCTAAGAGATACAGATACACTGTTTTATGTTTGACTTTATTAAAGTTTTCCTGATTAGTAGTCAAAGCTTCACATATAGTAACAAGATCAGAGCATCAATTTGAGTGTCCTCAAAATATTAATTATTAACTCATTTAAGCCACCAGCATTTCAAAAAGCTTAGTTATTTATGATGTGGTTGAAAGATGAAAATACATGTTTGTTTTCTTGAAAAAACAATAACATACAGTATACAAGATCTAAAATAGCTTTTTCTGCTGAAATAGTTGGTAGCATATAGAATAAAACAGCAAAGCCGAGAAATATGTGCCCCATGTCAAATTTGATCACTTTGTTTATGCTTTACTGCTGTGCCATTTCAAAGGTTGGGCCAGTTATTCTATATCTGTATTTTACTTATCTTGTTTATGGTTTTTAGGGGGGAAGCTTTAAGGTGGCCCTGCACAAGGAGCACAGGGTTATAATTGCACTAGGTAATGAAAAAGAAAAAAGTTTACAGTATTTTGTGAAGAAATGTGATCTGCCATAGAAAACAGGGCCTTGGGAGAATGACTGAGATCATGGATGAATGTAAACTGTAGCACTGCTTTGGCTAGGCATCCAAGCCTTGATTGAATATGGTAAAATGTTAAATCACCTTTTTATATGACACACTTTTTTCACAGCTGTACAGAAAATCTGCACATCAAAATGGGCCATTAAATAAGACTTATTTGACAGGCTGGTTGTTGCTTTAACATGCAACTTTAACGATGTAGTGATTTTCAAACTGTTAAGATGGCTGTGAATAGGTCTTCTAATGTGATGGAACACGAAAGGAGCATTTCTGTGATAAAACATAAATATGAACTTGTTTCATATGCAGATCTTTATGATTTTTCTGATCTCAGTATACATCCCAACAAGTTCTTGTTTTTTAACTATCCTAACAATTTTCTATGCTTCTGCTTTACTGGCTAACACTGTAACAACGTGAGTTTATGTTAAGAAAAAATACTTGGGAGAGACACTTAAATGCATACTTAGTCTCACTTCATTTTGAATCCTATAAACAATTGAAGACATTGATTCCAAACTGAGATATCCACAATTTCAAAAATGTTAACATATTATCTGACAAAAGTGGTGGCTATAATATAATTTGAGTTTCTTGCTATCCTAGGTCCATGGCTTATAAAATCCGACATTAGAGAACATGTTATCATCTGCACTTTTAAAATATTTAGCAGTCATCATCAGGTAACAGTCGTTCCCAAAAACAGATAGCATTTATTACACAAAGTACATTTTTAAGATTTTGACTACTCACATACTGTTTGACAATGCATTAAGCCTGTCAGTCAACAAATCTGAACTTAATCAGTAATAGTAAATTCAATTTTTTTCTCTTTTCAGAAATCTCTAGTATTTCCATGAAAATGTATTTTCTCACATGCCAAATTTACATGGCCACCACCTGATCTAACAGGAATTTAAAATAAACTCCAATTAAAATAAAGCACTAAATATCAGGTTGGGAAACGTTCCATTACAGTGATAAAAGGGGTGTGGATCAGTGCCTTAAAAAGCCTGTGTGGATGTGAATGTTGTGATGTAACGCTATCTGTTTATGTTCAGACATTGACAAGACAGATGATGTGTAGTTGTAGGATGTAGACAAGCTGTTTCCTATAGTAAAATTATATTACTAAAAAAATACATCCTCCAAAATTCTTGGTCGGCAAGCATGTTAACATGTTATGTATTCATTGCCTTACACTTAAAACAGTCCCATTTTTTTAATCTTTAGAATAAAAGCATCACCTGACTGATCCAATTGCAGTCATTTTAACCTAGACGTATTCAGATGTGTTTACAACTTATCAGCAACACTAAATTGGATTCTCATGGTTCGACATACTATGATAAGTCCTGAAATTAACAGAGCATTGTAAAAGTGGTGTTAAAAAGTAATGGTTTATTAAAAATTAAAGTTGACTCAGTTGGCCTGCTAGCAGAATGAATACAAGTTTTGATTTTAGTGACCATCCCATGGTAGCGAAGGTTATGTCACTTTATACTCACGCAAACATGTTTATCGGCTTCATAATTGATTTTAGAATGAGGATATAAGTAGGCTTACTGTAAGTTGTGGAATAGTCTTTTACTCATAAAACCCATTTTTATATATTTTCTTTGTTGCATTTACCTTTTTAACCGGTGGAACCAGCTTGTTTACTATTTGTCTGCTTAAGTGCATAATCTGTCTGATTCTGTCCCAGCCAAAAATATCAACCCTCTTATCAAAAACTGTGTTCTTGCTTGTCTGCCTCTTGGAGCCTATTTACTTGTACAGGGTGAATTTCAAATTTAATTTGAAAATGAATGATGTTGCACTGAAACTGAGTAATTCTAAAAGAATGTAATGGCTAACCCTTAGAGATAGTAGTGGTGGCTTAAACAAAATGTCCTGTATTATGAGTGTAAATTGTATGTACTTTTCACAATGTTTACTTCATTTGATTGAAATTGAGATATCTTCTACAGCAAATATGCGTACTAGTTGAGATTTCCTTTTTCTCACAAAAAATTGTTGTCTGTATTAATATTCATTATTTGATTGGGTCACCAATGAAGACGAAAAAATATGCGATATGGTGGAATTGTACATTATTTTTTTGACTTAAAAGTCTATTTTGATATTTTTTACATTATAGAGAGCTTTTATTACCAACTTTCTAACCCCATCCATAATGTTTAACTTATATTGCTGTGACACAAGTCTAATAGTTTTCAGTCCTGTCAGAAGTAGTTTAAATGTAAGCTCTATTATTTGGTTTTACTGTATGGCTCAATCTCTTATAAAATTGCAGATCCTTTTTTTTCCTTTGAATTGTTGGTCCTGGAAACAATTGATTTGTATTCAAAGAGAAACCTGTATCATAAAATGCATGTCATTCAAACACTCATCATTCTAACCCAGTGAAAACTAGGATCTTCACACACACCATGTATTTTATGATGAATAATATACTGTAGCCGTCTGCTAACAAATTAGTGTGGCGTCTGCAATGGATAAGTTTTCATTTTTGTCACTCACCCTGGCCCTTTTTGACTGTTGACCTTAAACCTGTTGTAATAACAGATAAGTAGTGACTGAGAGGAATACAAAGACTGACTACTCAGTTGAGTGTGCATTTAAATCTTTGGCAGACTCAGAAAATAACTGCACTAAAAGTTTGTTTGTGTCTTTGAACGTAATGCCAGCACTTTAAATTACTATGAAAAATGAAACGCCAAGAGAGACTGAAGGTTAGGCAGATAGGGGAATGAACAACCTTCAAAGCCATGTGCTCAGAGCGCTGACAATCAGAGTAGGGATGAGACCCAAAGTGCACTATGGGAGATCTGTCATGAATAGCTGTGCTCCTGCTAACTGCCTTTTCATTCTCCAGCTTGCTTTTGGTCTTTGCTAGCTTACTACTCCCAAATGGAGACACATTGTAGTGATTACTCCGGCCTTCTTGGTTATAAGTATATTTATCTGCTACAAGGTCTGATAACTTGGTGCTTCATGATTAGAGGTATCAAACTATGACATAGACCATGTCTATATTGTTCTGGTTAGCATGGGCCCAAACTGGTTTTAGGTCAATAGTTAGAGGTAACTTCTCAGTGGACTAGGATCCATATGA
The DNA here is from genome assembly GCA_900302305.1 of Polymixia japonica. Lineage (NCBI taxonomy): Eukaryota > Metazoa > Chordata > Actinopteri > Polymixiiformes > Polymixiidae > Polymixia > Polymixia japonica. The sequence continues at coordinate 14,339 of OMKK01086893.1, forward strand.
GAAAAGAGGATGTGACCATGCATCCTGAGATTTTGATCAAGATAATGATGATTTTCACGATCAACAAGGCTTGGACCAGGCAAACTGGGAATGAAGAATTTCAGCATTGAAAATGTTTGGAGAGAGAGAGCTTTATGTTTCAAACAAAAGTTGTAAAATGTTTATGCGCCTCCTGACTCAAGCATCAATGATATATACAAGAGAAATGCAATTTGCTACTTTTGATGTTGCATAAAAAAGTAACCTTCATTCCCATCATGGTAATTAATTCCCATCACCGGTTTCAGTTGTGTAGTTCAATAATTGATTTCTTTAAAATGCAATACAGAAAAATCTGCTTTCTAATAAAAGTCCTTACTTCACCATATACTGTCCTCCTCCTTCTTCTATCTGTCTATATGTCTTTGAGACAGCTATTGTCACACCATCGAGGATGCAGAGTTTTCCATTTAACTGATCAAACAGGCATTTTATTGAAACTAGATTCAACAGGCCTCAAACGCTAAAAAAAAAAAAAAACACCCACTAATATGCCAACCAATCACCACACCAGCTTATTTCAACGAACGGAGACCTGCACACTCTCGACCCTCCATGGCACATCTATGCAAATGAATTTCCAAGAAGACTTTAAAGTGAATATCGAGATCCTCGCTGTGGGTATCTATTGCTCCGGTGTAGACTTGTCGTCCTGTGTGAATCTATTGCTCCGGTGTAGACTTGTCGTCCTACGTGCGTCATATGACGTCCTTGTCGTATTAAACCGCGCGGCACGGTGTATTATTGTCACCTCACAGTCAGTTAACAGCATTTTTAACTAGTACATTTTAGTTTACCGGTATCTAAGATAAAGACTTAGTTGTACAGCAGCTTTCTATCGTTCAGAATGAGCGACGACCCGGACTCTCCTCCCGAGAGGGAAATGAAAGTAAGCCATGAACAAGTTGTCCTGACAGTTTAGCGTTAAGCTAGCAACGTTAACTAGCATCGTTCCGTGTTGCGTAGTTGTTGCTTAGCTTAGCGAGTTGGCTAGCTAGCTCTGGGCTTCACGTCACACTGTCTTTATGAGTAAAGTTGGCTAGCTAGCTCTGGGCTTCACGTCACACTGTCTTTATGAGTAAAAGTAGCCAAATAGCCACAGCTATCGCTGTTAGGTACTTGCCGTCACATTCAATTAACGTTTTGGCGAAGACACTAGTTCATAATGCTAGCAGCATCCTGCTAATTGAAAGTTTGGTACGATGCTACTAGGCTGTCTTATCAAACTGCTAACTTTCAAAATACTCAGTGCGCAGGTTAAGTAACTACTGTAGCTAGACTCAGAAACATTGCATTATTTGTCTATTGGATGGGCACAAGCTATGCGGTCTTCTAACACGCATGTTTGTATTTTCCATTTATTGATTGTGGGTTGTTGTTTTTGTTTTTTTTAATGTGGTCATTCATAGTCGTAAGTGGTCTTAGATTGTTGATTGTTGAATTGGGACCAACTACGTTTACCATTTATTGCTGGTCTGCCTCAAAAACAACAGTATGGTGGTTGGTCAATTAAAGTTACGGTAGCTAACAGATATGTCATCTTTCTTTTTAGGATTTTCAGTTTCGCCAGATTAAGAAAACAAGAGTTTTTGACTCCCCTGAAGACTTGCCAAAAGATAGATCCAGCCTACTTGCCCTCTCAAACAAATTTGGACTAATATTTGTTGGGCTTGACAGAACACTTAAAGTGTATTTAACGCGAGACATCCTTTCTGCAGATAAATTTGAGGGAAACTCCAATGAAAACGGTATGAATATGCCTCTCAATCCTTGGCATTCTTTATCTAACGTTATTCAGTCTTGCATTTGTTGTCATCCATTTAACAGTTATTTATAATATTATGTTTACTCTTTGCCCTTACATTTCTTCCCCCCCACACACACTCTCTCTCCTCCCCTCCCTTTAGTTGAGGATACTACAGCGTTGGTGGAGCTATCTGTGGAGCTGCCCCTGCATCATTTGGCCCTGAGCAGTGATGAGCTCACCCTGTCTGTGTGTGGCATGTCTGACGAGGCTGGGCTGTCCCTGGCCTTCTATGATGTCCGCACCTTCATGAATAAGGTGACTGCTGTTGTCTCCATGTTTTCTCATGCATTCACTTTTGCCTTTTGGATAGTTGGCAGATAAAGCCATGACACTCCACAACTAACAAACCACTACTACTGTTAACAATCAGTTGCTACAGTGTAGTAACATAACAATATATTTTTTTTTTTTCTTTAATTAAAAAAACTTTTTAAAGCTTATTTTTCTTGTTTTCTCCTGCTACTCCAGGCGAGACTACAGAAGTTACCTTTTGCATCTCAGCAGCCAGCAGTAGATCCAGGCACCCGTGTGCAGGACCTGAAGTGGAACCCTGTTCAGGCATCTATGTTGGCTGTCTGTATGTCTGACGGAAGCCTGATGGTTCTGGATGTTGCTGACAGTGTCACAGTGCAGGCCCGGCTACCTGCCTCCAGTGGCATCACATGCAGTGAGTTAGACATTGAGAGTAATCATTTCTTAAGTGATAGATTCTTTGTTTATAGGTATTGCCTTTCCAGATGACTAAATATACTGTTTGAGTATTTACAGTTTAGTTAATTTTTAGATAGTAAGCTGTTAAAAATAAATAAGTTAAAGGAATACACTGAATTTCCGGGAAATTTACCCTTTGAACAACTTACCAGTTATGTGATGAGAACACGGACATCAAAACCTTCAATGTATCTCCGGTAGATTGTTTGCTTAGGTAACCAATATTAACACTTTAGCATACATCATGTTAAGTATTGAATGCAAATTGCAGTATCCTAAAAAATATAAAATGAGAATTTGTTGCAACTCTATAACTGAATGTTTTGCTATTTTTAATGACACATGGTTGTCATGATTGTTCAGGAGATTGGTAAAATAAGACTACTAAAAATAAAATTCGTACTACTTTTGGCAAATACGATCTCTCTTCCTGCTTTTTGTTTACACCTGAAGCCAGTGCAGTCGTGAAGTAGTTACAAGTAGTACATTTTATTTTGTAAGATTTTATCTTATTTTACCAATCTCCTTAACAATCATGCCAGGTTGAACTGTGTGTCTGTGTCTGTCTTCATCACATAACCGTTAAGTTGTCCACATTTCCTGGAAAGTCTGTGTATTCCTCTTAAAATTAGGGCTGCTGATACTTTCATTTCACTTTATGCACCAGAGATCCAATAAATTAATCTCACTTTACACAGTTTGCTGGAGTCCTAAAGGGAAACAAGTGGCTGTTGGTAAAATGAATGCCACCGTCAGTCAATACACTCCAGTAAGTTGATCAAAATCACTTCAATAGAAAATGGAAAACTCATTACTACCTGATAATGTATCTGTGTATAATGGATACCCCTGACTTTCACCTTTGTTGGGTAGGCACTGAAAGAAATGAAGGTGATCCCCTGCCCAAGCTTCTACAGTCTTGACAACCCTGTCAAAGGTAAGATGGTCACTCCACTATGTATAAAATGAAATACTATATTAACTGGTCCAAGCCCATCTATCAAGCTTTTTGTCCTCTTAATTTGGGTCTACAACACGCTCTAACCTGATCTACTTGACACATTGTGATGCTGACGGTTATATTGCTGTTTTCCACGCCCTTCTCTTGACTAACTCTCTCTCTCTCTCTCTCTCTCTCTCTCTCTCTCTGAGGCTGATCAGAGTAAACGGTGCCTCAGGTGAAGACAGCTGTCACCCTGATCTACAGCCCCTGGCTGTCTCAGTAATGTAGGCCAAATTGCCTGAGTCGCTGGCAATGATGCAGTCATTGTGGAGGAAATTGGAAATCAATTCTTGTCATCACTGAACATAACTCCCCCTTTCTTTAACAGAGCCAAGGTTTGGGAGTGTTTGTGTAGGCTAGCGCAACAACGATGCCACAATGTACGAAACTGGGAGAGAACAGTGAGATAAGGTAGAGGTAGGTTAGAAATGTAATCCCTAAAGCTAGTGTCCAGTTTTGATGCGTCTGTACACATTCTTAATTCAACAAAAAAGAGTGCTGTGTAATTGTGCCACTGTTCACTATTACAATCCATCAAGCTGAACATACATAACCCCAGGGCAACATTTAACCCCAGGAATATTAATTTATAAATATAGAAACACTAAAATAATAATGACTCTTCTGTCATTGACGTCATCCTGCCCTCAGGGTAGACAGCTCATTAATACGGTTTCTCAACAGATTTCCAAAGTCCTCCGTAATGAGTTTTCTTAACAGATTTCCTGAGTGCTCTCAGCTAGATCTTTGCAGCGTTGAGGTTGGGTTTTCTAAAGTGCATCCCTACGTGGTTCGCACAAATGGGTCTAATTCTTCCAGAGACCCTCCGAGTCAAGGGGGCAGAGATGTTGAATTTTAAAAAGGGATTGTGCTTAATTGAATAACAATTTAGCAGCAGGAGCTACTGCCGGGACATGATAGCTAAATCTGATAAACCGTATCTAACACATGTAGGTCATAGCGTGAGGTGGGACACAGTAGAGTGGTTCTGCATGCTGAGGCCTTCATAACTGTGGTCCCAAGGGCAGCTGCGCTCAATGAAAGGCAATCTGCAACAGTGGCACCCCCCTCCCCCAGCTCCCCTCCATTTTCCCACAAGGCACTGCTCCTAGTCAGCCCCCATTCATTATGCATCAAAACCTCCACTACAAACCTCCTCAAATAGAACAGTGTCAGGCATGATAAAGAACAATTGGCCACGGGGAGGGAATCAAAACACCCAAATTCCCAAGATGAGAAATATTCCACTTTGCTCTGTGTTGTCGCTCTTTGTTTTTCTTTGTTTGTGTTGTTATTCGAGTTGTATGTTCATTTCTCTCGCGGGACTCTTGCCGAGGCGCGAGTCATCCGTCATCCTAATTGGTTGTGTTTAGAGAGCAACTGTTGTGTCTGATAGAGATGCTTTCCCACTCCTTCTGGTCAAATCAAAGCCACGGCAGCTGCTATCAAGACGGATGGCTATGTAAATGGAGGTAGCCACAGATGTGATTATCCGAGGCTTGTCTGTTTTTCCAAAAGTTTTGCCTCTGCGTGTTCAGCTGTTGTAATCTAGCGTTCTTCATCTTCATGTGCTTGGAGCAAAGACAGACACGGCTTGTTGGAAGACAACAGCCGCTGCTTCTGGTTTTAATAGGACTACCCCAGCTGAGATGTCACTGTACAACGAGACGCAAGAAAGGAACTCCTTATTGTGTCAGCCTCTAGATTAGATAAGCTGCCTAATTGACAACACACCATTCACACCATTAAGTCCAAAGATGCCGCTGTCCTCGATTGGCTAATGTTCATAGAGGATAAAGACGTACATTATGTTGTGTACTGTATACAGGGACGGACATTGGGCCTAACAACCTCTCGGATGAGAGCCTCTCCCTTCCCTTGTTAACACTGTTGAAAAGAAACTGTTGGAAGTTGTTAATGGCTGTGTGAAATAGCTTTTTAACCAAGCTTGGAGTTCCAGGAGAAGGAACTTAGAAAAGTAGAGGCCCTGCCAGGGCCCCAAAAACGTAATGTCTGGAGACTAGACCACATTGATGGGAAAAAAGGTTTCGCACAAGAGGGTTCCAAGAAGAGGTTAAGGAACCCAAGAGATAGCTAATTTTGAGGAGGATTGTCATACTACTCAGATTCAGATTCATTTATTAATGACTGCACAACAAAGTCGGTAGAATTTGCTTTCGGTACCGCATGTGTCGGCAGAAACATAGACAACACAAAAAACCAGACAATATACACACAGTACAGGTAGAGGTAGCATGTATAGACAGGATGGACAGGAATTGTGGATAGGGTATTCAGAGGTGAGTGGAGTTCAGTGACCTGATGGCAGTGGGGAAAAAGCTGGTTGTTTTGGTGGATATTTGTAGCGCCGGCCAGAGGGCAACAGTTGGAATAACTCAGTAGTACTCATTTATTTATATGTAATCTAGTCCCTGTACATTGTATATTGCTACTGCACTTACTGTTACATTTGCACTCTGGTTGGATGCCAAACTTCTTTTCGTTGTACTGTACTTGTGCTGTATAATGATAATAAATTTGAATCTAATCTAATCTAATCTAATCTAATAAACAGAGCTAAAGCAGGCTGCGGTCACTACCAAAGAAACAGGCTAAGGAACTGTCACAAATGTCCAGTTTATGAAACTCTCCCTCTGGAATAGCCCAATAGGAACCATGATAAAATCAAGAAAAATCAACTAGCGTGTTTGGGTTGAGTGAATTGACGTAACTTAATATTTTATGTAAGCCAGCAATTTAACGACAGCTTTTTTAATATGTACTTATGTACTAACCAAGGTTTACAGTTGAAGGGCGTCCTTCAGCACAAACCCAGCCTCTGGTAATATATTCGACAGCAGAGAATTATGGAAAGCACATTCATCTCTGTCAATCTCCCACTTTACATGGTAACAGCATTGCTCATGATTGCCCATTTTTCACTTCATCTAATCTCCTTGCGTCTCAAACCATCTCCTCTCTCTCTTCAGAATGAGCTGGAATAGTGTTGACCAACCATAATCCATATTAATGCAAATCATTCAACAAGAAATCCCATCTGTGTTCACAATCTGAATCTCAAATGCATCTGGCTTTTTAGATTTTTAGATAAATTTAGATAGTTTTCGGAAGAGTTTGATGGATATCAGAAATAAGCTTTGCTCAACTTTTATAACTTAATAATCCAGGTCCACTTTCCACAAATATGTACAAACCTTTTACAGCATCAAAACAGATATAGCTATATAGCTATACTGTAGATATATAGCTGTCAATCACTATGGGGCACCATCCTGGAATTATAGATTAGGCCTTTAACATAATGATACGTATTTAACAATGGAAAATGTTACATTAAGTTAATTGCTTCAACAAGATTTAAAGAGAAATGTAGCTGAGCAGACCAGAGGAGGAACATAAACCAGCTCAAGTCAGCACCCTGATATACTGGCATACAGAGTGGAACAGGAATGGATCTCATTATAGAGGTACACACATGCAAAGCAGAACATCTGGGACCCCACAGCAACTCACCTGGGTTGACAGAGCAGGTGTTTGTGTATGATTATGCGCATGCAAAACAGAAACAGAGAGAGAGAGACAGACAGGCAGAAAGAGAGCAGGACGGAAAGAGAGACAGACAGAGGAAGAAAAAGAGAAGAGAGAGGCAGGGACAGGGGTCTCAGTCATACCAGAGTCCCCACCATCCAGCTCCTCACCGCCATCCAGCTCCTCATCGCAATCCAGCTCCTCACCACCATCCAACCCCTGACCGCCATCCATCCCCTCACCACCATCCAGCTCCTCTCTACAATCCAGCTCCTCACCACCATCCAGTTCCTCACCACCATCCAGCTCCTCTCTACAATCCAGTTCCTCACCACCATCCAGTTCCTCACCACCATCCAGCTCTTCACCACATCCAGCCCCTCACCACCATCCAGCTCCTCTCCACAATCCAGCTCCTCTCCACAATCCAGCTCCTCACCACCATCCAGCCCCTCATCGCCATCCAGCCCCTCACCACCATCCAGCCCCTCACCACCATCCAGCCCCTCACCACCATCCAGCCCCTCACCACCATCCAGCCCCTCACCACCATCCAGCCCCTCACCACCATCCAGCCCTCCCACCGCCTCTGTGTTGTTGCTACCTTCCCAGGCTGCGATCCATCTGCTCAGTGTCCACCTCAGCTCCAGCCAGGAGCCCCGGCAGCATATGCCAGTGTTTGAATTGGCCAGCCTGAGCAGAGCTCCCAGGATCCCTGGGTCTGCCTTTCATCTGGTCCTTTGATGGGCCTCGCTGGGGCTGTGGCTGGGGATGAAGAGGTGGGTAGTACACACACACACACACACACAGAGAGAGAGGGGGGGAGAGAGAGAGAGAGACAAGTCAAGTCAAGTTAATCTATAAAACACATTTTAAAACAACCAAGGTTGACCTGCTAAGTGCTGTACAGCTGTAAAAGTGGTAAAGCGCCGGGATAACAAACATTAATCAACACAGATGTATAAAACACATAATATTAATCAGCACGACAGAACAATACACATAACACTGAAACACGCACACACACACATCCAAACACACGCACACACACACACTGCCAGGAGCGAGAGAGAGAGAGAGAGAGAGAGAGAGAGAGAGAGAGAGAGAGTGGGTTCTACACACACACATTTCCAGGAGCCCTCAGCCCTGAGCAGCACATTACTGCCACAGAGCTAAATGATAATATAACCTGGTTAAAGCACTGCTGTCACAGCCTTTCAGAGGAGACCGGCATGCAAATAGATTAATTTTATTAAGGTCATATTTGTCATTTTACAATGTGTTCGTCCATCTACTGCAGTTGTTATTCTCCTCCACAATCACAGGCCTTAGGGTGTGAAAATATGGGCGAAATGAGTCTGGATGAAATGAATCAGGAGAATGTCGGTGCAGTAAGGTCTGTGTCAAAATAGCAATTACACGCTGGAGAGATTCATAAAGATAAATGCAGAGTGGGACTAGAGTGACCGTGAACACAGTTTCACTGCAGCAAGGTCTCTGAATTCAATTAGATGCACAAACGCACACACGCACACACACATGCACGCACACACACACACACACAACATACCAATACATCCAGCCAAACCAAACCAGTCAAGGTGCTGGCAGCTTAATCAGCTGAGCAAGCCCTGGTATCAGTTTCACCTGAAAGACAATGTGACCGCCCCTTTGTGTGGTACGCTGTCAGTATGTCACCAACGCTGCTCAGCCACACACAGGACTGTCACTCAAACCTACTCTGGACTGACAAAGTGAAATGGGGACTCCAGTCTGAGTTGAGATAATCTGTGTTCTTAGGAAAACATGATTGATTGTTCCTAATATTCACTGCAGAGTTGTGTTCCTCTTTCATGTTCTAGTAGAACTGTGATGGTATCTGGATGCTGGTTGCAGATTCAAATTCCAACAGTTAAAGACTGTCAACATACTGGGCAGCTCCCAGGTGTGAATGTGTGTGTTTGAAGCTGCAGGCCAAACTGGGAGCAAGCATGGCTCAGTCTATCTTTCCTGGGTAAATAAAGATTTATCATGTTTTCCATTTAGGCAATCGGGCAACACACCTGTGGAGTCAACTTGGTGTACGACTAGGGCTGTCTTTGCTGTATCCAAGTCAAATACACAGTATGTAAAGATTCATCGGCGCTACCTGCTTACCTCGCCAGTTGATAAAGAAGTAGCTTGAAGTACTGAAATCTACATATCCTCCGCCATAAGCTGACTGTGATCCACTGTCTTCCCTAGATGCGACAGGAAATGCCGTCCTTGCGGGCCCATCGGCTGGCTGCCATGATGAAAAGCACCATCTGATTTACCATCGCAGCTAATTGGAGCTCCACTGTGCTAATTAAATCAAGAAGCCACCTGGCGTGCGATGTGCAGTGTGTGTGTGTGTGTGTGTGTGTGTGTGTGTGTGTGTGTGTCCTGAGAGAGAATTAACACTTTCTGTTCCTATTTATACAGACATTCCAGATGATATTTCAGTTTATTTTTATTCTCTCCACATGTACGACGAGGCTGTCCCCATCTCATTTCAAAAGCAGCCGACAGTATAACCGCCTCGGCTGAGCCTGCCTAGGTGTCCTGACCTCTTCACAATCAGGGCCAT
>OMKK01086905.1:0-10241 GCA_900302305.1 Polymixia japonica
AATACTAAGGGCTGTGTGCATGCACACATAAATTGACACACACACACACACACACACACACACACACACACACACACACACACACACCACACACACCATATCTATCTCACACCAATAAATAGCACTACAAACTCATCAACACCCCTAGTCTGGGCACAGCAAATGTGCCCAGAAAAAAAATAAAATGTTCAGGCAGTGAAACCACACCGAACTAAGACCAGTTAATAAATCAGCCGAGAATTCAACTCCCGAGGGGCATCCACCCCACCAATCTATTACCACAAGGAGGGCAGGTTATAGCTGGGGCTGGTTAATTGTAGCTCATGACATAAAGTCAAGGAGCATTTGACAGGCAGGCTACGTCACAGACTAAGGGAGGGGAAAACAGACAAAAGACAAAACAAAAAAATGAAATAGAAAAAGATTTTACTTTGCTGGCTGAAATAAACTATTTCTTCTAAGAGGACTAACTGTCTGCTAGGCAGGACTGATGGCAGTGTCTCAGAGTCCCATCCATCACGTCACGGCCCACCCGTTTGTCCGTCTGTCTACCGGTCCGAGCGTCTCCCGCGCCGCGCCTCCCTGACCGGTCTCCAGTTGTGCAAGGCGACACTGGGGAGGAAGAGAGTCAGCCAACAGGCCAAGCGCAAGAACAGAGAGCTCGCTCGTGTTAATATTTAGGAGGTGGACCATCCCTTTTGTCCGGAGCTCGAGAGCGTTTCTCCCTCTGCTCATGATCGTCGTTCACTGCTCCTCGGGTCTCGTTGTCGCCCCCTGTCTCAGCTGTCCACTCTCTCTATCCCTTAGCGCTCTTTCCCAGGTGCTGTAATCATCTCGCACATGCCGGTCCCCCCTCCCACAGTCTGCCTCCAATCCAATTAGCCCCTAATTGGAGAAACAGATAATACAACCTCCCCAACCCCAACAACAATAGCCCAGAAAGAATAGTCAATAGTTTGTAGAGTCCAAGTCCACTCTCAGTCTTTCAATGCTTCCCACATCACACAACAGCAATGTATCCCTGTCAGCAATAACCAACCCATAAAGTTCATGCATATTAGACCCTGTAACAACATGCTGTCTGACACATCCTGCTCACTGGGGCAAGGGGCGCTATCGCATTAGGCTGCTCATTGCATGGCATCCATGGTTTGGGATTCACTGCAGAGTCTGAAAGTTTATATATATGTCACTACTGAACAGGGTCGTCACATTTCGAGGTCACTAAAAGCTGACGTTTGTTTACACTAGAGATTCAACATGGCGCACGGCGCTTGTAATTTGTATTTTTATCTCTTCTTCCCCTCCAATGGACAGAAGCTCTCCCACTTCGGAATCGTGCCAATTCTCCATTGTTTCGACTCGTAAAACTTGCTTGCAGCTTAAAAGAAAGGAGGTTTGTTTACCAGGTAGCATTAGCTCGCCTTTGTATTAACCCACGTTCCCCCTTTCATACCGAAGCCAAGCCATGTCCGACCCACATAAAATCCTGGTTGTGACCAGGGTCACAGACCTGGGTTGAATAACCCCTGTCAACCCATTCACACCAACAGCAGACATGGGTTTTAATCGGGTTGATGCTTCGTAGTGGAATTGGAGTTGGCCTTCTGGCTATAGTGTTCCTGGTCTTTTTTCTGGTGTCGCTCTGTGTGGGCTCTGGCTTGAGCATAAGCCTCCGTCAAACTCCGATGGTACACCTGCACCAATGTATCCAAGGCTCCCCTTCCTGTGGGGGTACAAATATCAATCTGGACTGTGCCAGAACATACTGTTGAGCCTTCTGAAGCTATAATAATTAAATTATTTTAGAACTTTTGCTTGAGTTCCACAAAAAACACAACCCTCTGACCACAACACTAAGTCTGACCTTAAGTAAAAAAATTCAGTTTCCCTAGGGATGACTAGCTGTTTCCTTAGGTCCACTGTCATCACCGTCTTGGCCCGTCGTTAGCTGTCCTACCATATGCCTTCCATATGCCTTACTCCATGAAGGTTGCCCTATTCCCTCCACCCTAGTTGTACTTGCCCTACAACATCCCTCTATCTGAGTGCTGACTGTGCCTATTGAACTGCTTCTCTTGGGTTCCATTTCTGCCCTGCTGATACAGTAGGTGCTACACTCCTGACTGCTGAATCTTTATATTCTGTCAGTGTCATCTCCAATCTTACCTTTGCACATTTGAACCCCTCTGTTAAGCTAGATATAGGTAGTTCCAGTATCCCTTTCCCAGTAGACCAAAGTGCAAATACCACAACTTTAACTTCCCTGGTAGCCTTTTGACAGGCTTCTTTAGAACTGTTGGTATAGTTCATTACCATAGTGAACGTTAAAGGGGAGATTGTGCACCCTGCCATAATTCCTATCTCAAGATGCTGCCAAGCTGAAGTAAACTCTGTTGTTGTAAAACATCTATCATCTCTTGATGATACTTGGAACCCTTCTACATTAAAGGAATACACCAACTTTCCAGGAAATTTGCCCTTTGGACAATTTACTGATTAAATAATGAGAATGCAGACACAAAAACCATTAATCTAGCTCAATTAAATATTGTATGCAGTATTACAGTATCCCAAAAATCATAAAATGAAAACTTGTAACTCTGTAACGTATAACTTGTATAAATGTTTTGCTATTGTTAATGACACGTAACCAGACATGATTGTCTTGAGAACAGTTTAATAAATTTATTAGTAGCTTAACACTTCTGTAAACCTCTGCAAGAAATGTGTTCAATACTTCTAATATGTTTGTTTCGACAGTAAAACTATTTCTTTCAGCTAATGTTAACTCAGCAGGCTGCCAGTCTGCAGCTTAGCTATTTGTTAGCATTCAATCTAACGTTATGCTAGCGCTCGTTGCGTGGACACAAAAGCCCGATGGTGAACCTGACAGTGCACCATACGACCAGAAAAGCTCGATAGCACCTTTGGCATCGAGGGAGACTAGCCGTTTCCTTTATTCGTCTCCATTGGGACTGAGTTTTGGCGGTCGTCAACCAGTAGCGTAAGGAGACAGTTCGACTGTTAGCCTTGGGTGAGTAACCCAAGGTTGCATTGCTCACGTGAGTGAAGAGGCTACGCCATTAGCACTGACCCCATGAAATCAAAGTAGATGTTTAAGTTTTTTTTTATCACATATGTCTTGCACTGATCGTCACCTATACACCAGTATCTGGCCCAACAATGAAAAAAAAAAGTTGTTTTGTAAGTAGCCTATTCTTAATGGTATTTTAGAATTTGTAATTTCCAGGAAAACAGTTTAAAAAGCTTGATGACTCATCCTGCACTCAGGGGCGTATACTAATTTTGTGTCCAATGAAATGCTTTGTCAAACTTTTATTTTATTTTTTATTTTTTTACATGTTCCATCTAACATTGTGTAAAGGTAGAATAACATAAAAGCATGAGCAGATATAGACACAAGCCTGCCATTGGGATGCATCAGCTCTATCGTGGGGATGAGCCTACATCTCTCCTTCACCAGCAGCACTGCTGGTTTCTGATCTCGTTTCATGGGGTCTTTAAGGCTGATTTATGGTACGTCCCTCAACACTTTTGTGTTTGAGTGTCGCTCAACAGAAATTAAAGAGTTGTGCGATGTTTTCATTCGTCTCCATGGTAACCAGACTCTATCCTCCAGCAGGCTTGTTTAGTTACATTATATAATCCCGACCATTATATAGCTATCCTTCTGACACCTTGTTTAGTATCTATCTATCTATCTATCTATCTATCTATCTATCTATCTATCTATCTATCTATCTATCTATCTATCTATCTATCTATCTATCTATCTATCTGTACTACTTTGTATCCTTCTGCATCTTTACATTTTGATAATGGATGGATTTGATGAAATCAGTGAGTTAATTGAAAATGAAGAGATTTTAAACTTACTTCTACTGAGAAGACAACAGGAGGGCAAGAAAAGGAGGTGGTCATTGCGTCCATTGAACCAAACAAGGGAGCTACAGGGCGAATATGTTTTGGTCCAACAAATGTGGGACATGGACGAGGAGATGTACTTTTGGTACTTTCAGATGTCTGCCAACTGTTTTGATGATCTAGTCAATTGGATCTGGCCCTATGTTGCTAATGCCAGAACACACAAAACTCCAGTAGATGTGTCAGAGAGGCTTGCCGTGACGCTGCGGGTCCTGGCCAGCGGTGGCCCGCAACAGACTGTGAGTTACAGGCTCAGATCATCCACAGTTTCACTGATTGTGTCTGAGGTTTGCAAAGCTATATGGCAGGTGTTGCAGTCTGAGTTTGTGTGTTTCCTATCAAGGGCTGGATGGACCGACATAGCCAAAGACTTCTGGAGAGTCTGGGATTACCCCAACTGTGTTGGCTGTATAGATGGCAAGCACGTCCAAATCAAGGCACCGCCATGCGCTGGTAGTGACTCCTTTAATTACAAAGGGACCCACTTGGTGGTATTCATGGGAGTGTGTGGGGCCCAGTACCAATACACAATAGTGGACAGAGAGATGGAGAGGTGTTTCAAGACAGCCATTTTGGACAGAGTCTTCTCCAGAGTCAACTTGATCTACCCTCGCCTGCTGATTTGCCTGGAACCCAAGTGTCCATCCCACATGTATTTTTAGGAGATGCCGCATTCCCTCAGCATGTCAACCTCATGCACCCATATGGTAAGTGCATCATGATTCCTTGTTTTCATTTCCCATTCATGCTAGCTCCTTGTTATGGCATGTGCATTCAGTTCCATAGCTGTGCTGCAGTCCACCTCGTTTCAGATAGCGCGGCATAGGTTTAATGTACAATACCTCTATAAAACAAAATAACACTTATTTGAATGGGGGTCATTTCTGTTACCCCTTGTGTGTATTTTAAGGGGATCTGAATGGGTATTGCATTAAAGGGATAACAATATTTAATATAAAGTTAAATTTCTCCTGTGTGTTCATCAGTCAATAATATTGTAATTGTTTTATCCCAAACACTTTAAAAGGATTCAAATGTTATACTTGCCCCAGAACTGTCAAGTCAATATTCAGTTAACATACACCTCTCTGTCTTGAAGCTAGAAATTAGACTAAATGTTGAGATGTCATCTGGATGTTAAATCAGGGGCCCATGTGACATTTCTCAGGTTTCAGTGTTTCCTTATCTCATTTCACCCCCCAGGTACATCCCTCCAAACTTCCCTAATGCAATGGCAGCCTCTCTTGAGATCCAGCCAGGAGAGTGGAGACGTGTGGTTGCAGGAGACAATAACCTCCAAGACACTGATCGCCTCTCCAATGCCAGAGCATCCCGAGCTGCTGTGGCCACAAGAAATGACCTCAAAGACTTTTTTTATAACACCACAGGGTCAGGTGCCATGGCAGGAGACACACATTAGAAGAGGTCTCCTGCACTGAACATGTAATGCTAATGTTGAACTCTAAACTATTGTTATTTTATATTGTACTTGTATTGTTTATATTGTTAAAAACACAGAAAAGTATGATCATATCAATAAATAGTAATGATGTATATAGTAATTTAAATAGTAGTAGTATTTAAGTTGGATAGTTTTTTGTCCTTGTTAGGGTTATGCTAATGCTAGTGTACACCATTATTGTTGTTATAGAAAACACAAAAGAATGATGAAATAAATAGTTTATTTAATCAATACATAGTAATGTTGTCCTTAAAAACACATGACATTTTTATTGATTTTTTTCTATCTGTGCAAATTGTGAAAACAAAACAGCAAACATCAAACTAAACTAAAGGTAACAAATTAAAATCTAGTTTACATTTGGATCCAACAGGGTTTGCCACATTTCAAAAAGCATTTTGTGAAGATTAAATATAACTTCAGATTTTTTTGCTGGAGGGAATTCTTGCAGCGTGTCAACTATGACCATAGCGAAGCACATGTCCTCAGAAGAAGCCTGGGCCTGCCTCTCTCCCTTCAGTCACTTCAGCTGGTCCAACCTCTCCAGAATTGCATCTTTGCTGTTTTTTCTCTTCTTCTGGGCTGATGACCTCGGGCCTGAAGGAGATGGAGTTGTTGGAGGTGGTCGTGGCTGGGCTGATGGTCCTTGGGGCTGAAGGAGATGGAGTTGTTGGAGGTGGTTGTGGCTGGGCTGATGGTCCTCGGGGCTGAAGGAGATGGAGTTGTTGGAGGTGGTTGTGGCTGGGCTGATGGTCCTCGGGGCTGAAGGAGATGGAGTTGTTGGAGGCGGTTGTGGCTGGGCTGATGGTCTCGGGTGAAGGTGGTTGTTGCCGGGCTGATGTTAAAGAGAATACAGTCTCCAGATCCGTCATGCATATTGACAGGTTTTCCGACTAGGATCAGAGAAAAAAACAATTACACTCTACACAGTCCTTACTCGACACAGTCTGGCAATGAGGAACTTGTAGACTAAATCACTAAATTAATTTCAAATAATCAAAATCTTAGTGCATCTTCAAGTTTACTCTAATAGTATAAGTTCACCTCTTGCTCGTTCTTGTCCTCTTCCATCACCAGGAAGTTGGTCTCCATGATCTGTGCTGAATGGATGCATGAATGAATGAATGAACAAATGAATGTAGGTGCAATTTACATTGTGAACTCATCACCTTGAAAACAAATTGACCCCAATCGTGATATATAGGTCTACTGTAACTGAAATAATAAAAAGACCTATACTGTACTAGCTTACCACACATAAATCAGCCTTTACAGCACACATCGCACACATATACATACATATGGTGTAAACAAAGGGCAGGAAGAGAAATCATATATGGTAAAAGTGGTAAGAATTTGTCTTATTTTATTTAGTGTAGCTAGAGTTTTTTTCTTTGGGAATGAAAATCATTCTCTAGGAATAATCTGCTTCTTTAGCTTTTCCTAGCTTCATTAGCTTCCATAAAAAACTCAATCTGGTGAGCTTTTATATACCCGGTAGAGGACACCTTAGGCCCTGGGGCTGATGAAGACCTTACACGCCTTACCACATTTTGCACCTCACTCCACTTTGGGGGACTGACATCCATTTGATAGTCTATCGCCCCAATAGGTGGGATATCTGGGGGCAGCCCTAACTCTCTATACCTCTCTCTGTCTGTATGTGTCTTTTCTAAGTGGTCTCCAACTCCTGCTTTGTTACTCTCGGGCTGCCACTCCTCTCTTTACTAAATAGAGCCTTGACAAATCTAAATGGAACTTTGTAGAATGCTATCCTAGCTAGGTCGTTCTTTTTCCTGTTTTTACTTAAAGCTGCCAAGTGATTCCACAGTTGTTTGTGGGACATTGATGCCCTCTTTCTCGCTATCAGTAGCCTTGCTCCACTGCCTTCTTTCTTGGATAAGTCCATAAATCTCCTGTCGCCTAGACTTAATTGCTTCTAAAACTACTTTCTTCATTTTCTCATAAAACTACTACCCCATAATCATAAATAATATGATAGCTAATGTTCCTTTAGGTCTAACAAGCACCCCTACCAAGTCTGTATTAATAACTTACCATTCCCTCCTTTCAGCATCCCTAGGCCATTTTCCCCACTACTCTTCTCCTTCCTTGGCTGGGAGACCTCACTCCTCTCCCAACTATGAGTTTACGGACATCATTACCTGCCGCTGGACTTCACCTGACTGACTTGACTGAATTCTTAGGAAATACTGGTGAATGTATGTCCTCAGTCAAGCACCTCATCCCTTGATGTATTCTGAGGCCTTGGTTAGTTGTTACAAAAACTGTTTATATATTTCATCTTTCTGGCAGCACCACCAGAAATCAAAGTCCTTCACCACCATGACTAGCCTTTGACCTCTAATGCATTCAACAGACATACAGTACAAACTTAATACCATCCATATACTTATTACAAACCATATTCCTAATAGATTTTGTACTTTACAGTGGTGATAAAAGTTTTGTAACCCCATTAGAATGTTCTGCATTTCTTCATTAAGTTGACCTACAATGTGTTTATACAAGGGCTGGGCAAGTTAACGCGTTATTATCGCGCTAGCGCATTAATTAATCAACGGCGACAATAATTTTATCGCGTATTAACGCAGTTTTTTAAAATTATTATTATTATTATTTTGAAAGTCCGTTGCTCACTGGCTCTGAATACACATACAGACAAACCATGGGTCACAGGAGGGGTGTGATGTTGATCAGTATCCTTGTAACCACTGCAAAGTTGATTTTTCTTATCACCGGAGTACTTCGAGTCTGAAGTATCACTTAAATGCAATACACACCGTTAATGCCAGCAAATCACCCACCCAAACAAACAGTGGAGGGAGGCTTCGGCAGACTAGGTTGGATGCAGCGTGTGGGAGAAGTATAGATAAACAAAAGCAAGACAAGCTAACAAATGCCACAGCAAAGTGGATAGCTACAAACTGCAGGCCGATTAGTGTTGTGGAAAATGTCGGTCTGAGGAACGTTCTTAGGATCGCAACGAATGACGGCACGTATGAGCCTCCCTCAAGACGCACCATCACAAGAAGAATACACAAGTTGTATGAAAAGCAGAGGACTACAAAAGCGACGGCGTTACAACGTGCACCAACTGTTGCTCTCACTGGAGACTACTGGACATCGCTGGGTAACCGTAATTACCTCGGAGACTGATGCAGTGCATTATATTGATGAACAGTGGGAGCTGCATTCACATGCTCTGACTGTAATGAAAACAGAAGACAGACATTTTGCTGAAACGTTGCTGAAAGCTTTGGTTTTATATTTGATTTGATTACATTCATGTTTAAGTTGATTTGTTTAAAGTGTTTGCAAACCAAATGTTATTGCATTTTTGTTGATATAGCAGTACTTTTAAAATAAAAGTGAGCAATACACTACTTTTGAATTCATTATTGAATTTTGCGCATAACAATGCGATTAATCGCAGAAAATCATGCGATTAATCGTGATTAAAAATTCGAATCGTTGCCCTGCACAAGTTTATAACCTTTTCTAAGTCCTTATAACAGAGAAGGAGAACCTGGCCAAACAAATAACACACATTTACTAATTTTTCATTTATTTATTGAGTAAAATGACACATTTAATTTCTTTTTTGGAATACGGATGTGAGCCTCTATGTTTATGTAAGAGGGTAATAATTCAATCAGTGGGATGACTCCAGAGTGAGTTTTGATGGCCTTACCTTATGTAAAAAATACAAAGCTGGGTGTTTAAGAACAAAATCTGGTCTTCACAACACAAGTTTGTGGAAGTGTGCCACACCTCCATCAAAGGAGATTTCAGAGGATCCCAGAAAAAAACACTTTTGATTGTTTTTGATACTCAATTACTTACAGGTTTGCATAAATGTGTTTCACATTTGCATTTTTTTGCAAAAACAATCAAAGAAACATTTTTTAAAAACCCATGGAACATATTTTATACTGTAGTTTTTTAATGTTTGTTTGACCTATGCTGGGCTACGAGCCTGTTAATAAAAGTTTATAATATGCAGTCTGTCACAAGATTAGATGAAGCAGCAGGTAATCTTATATCTTATGTGGTAGCAAAACAGTTTATGTTTCTTATGTGTTTAGCCTGTAATATTTAATGTTGAGACTTGTTTATGCGATTACATGATTTCATAACTTTTGCTGTGACTAATGAAATTTACGATGTGCTATTCTACCAGATTCCCTCATGCAACTGTTGCCATCGCAAATCACCTAATGCGTCGTACAATTTACACACACAACTTCAACCCACCTCCACCACCTCAATTTCAGTATTCAAATCAGTAGGCAGTAATTATACACATTTTCCTTGTCAGGGAGGACGTTTTCAAACCGGACCAAGCAGCCTGCCCAGGCAGGTCATTTTGATGTCTTGCCCGGACCTGACTGGTCATAGTCAGTTTTCGGATCCCATCCCTTCTCTCCATCTCTGGCTGGGATACAGAACATTTTGTTCATTGTCTTGATTCAAGCCTTTCCTTTAACATATCATGAGCTATGTTAATCTAACATGTTAGTGCTAAATATATTCAAGCTTCGAGTGAGTATTCAACTGAGTTGAATATTCCCAGATTGCTTGCCACACGATACCTTGAATCAAGACATTATGTTCTTCCATTGTGTTATTTAAACACACAAAAATTGATCTTTGTCAATCCAATTTTATATCAAGTGAATCAGTCCTTTGAGGTCATTGTGGTAAGGAAAGTATAGTAGTGTGTGTGTGTGTGTGTGTGTGTGTGTGTGTGTGTGTGCGCGCGCAGGTGATCTGGTTCGCTCCCTATCTCCTTCGCCTCCGGTGTGTA
>OMKK01086907.1:0-11568 GCA_900302305.1 Polymixia japonica
AGCATATTAATGCAGAATCTGTAGCAACAGGACAAGATGTTGCTGTCGGTAGCGTTCTGGTTCCTGTTTGTAGTCCGAGTAGTATTGACCAATCACGTTTGAGCAGGAGAGCAAAAGAGGTGGAACTCATTGGCCGAAATGCGATCTCAGAACCATTGGTTATCGTCTGATGACAATTTAGCTTTTTCTTTCTTGTTTAATTCTATATTTTTATTAGCTTTTTAATTTAATTAAGTCTTGAAACGTTTCTGACTCAAAATTAGTCTTGATTTATATGTAAGTCTCATTATCAACATGGTCTAACTACAGACTCAGCATAGTCTGATGCTCTTAGACTACATTTGTGCAACTAGGCCCTGAATGATCTTTTCTCAGTATTTTCGTTTTTCACTATTCTGCATGTATTCATGTATTATGCAGTTTTATACTATTAGTCAAACATTCTGCTATCATGTTCTATCATAGTGTCATCTGTAACTTATTTGCAAGCAAGAATTTAATTGTCTGTGTGTGTGTGTGTGTGTGTGTGTGTGTGTGTGTGTGTGCGTGTGTGTGCCAGACATATGACTAAACTTGAAACTTGATAATACGGGTACTGATTTAAGACCATAAATCAACTGTACCGGCTCTGGTGTTCTCCTGATCCTAATAAACCTCAAAATACCTGTGAGATCATGTGATGAACTGCACTTACATTTATCATAAATATGATTTCCTGCCTGTCTATCTGTGGGTCTCAGATGGACTGGAACAAACCTTTCAGGTTTTCTGCTAGGTCTTCTGCTGCTGTTCTTCTCGTCTCTCTTCGCTGCTGCTTGGGTATCGCTGCCTGCTGTCTAAACTGATTTTAACAGCAGAGTTCAGATCTGCTGATTTCTTTTACATTCTCGCGGTGCTAACTTGTTCCAAGTGGTGCATATTTGGCTAAAACACAAATGTCTCAATTTGGAATCTAGGTCACCGAGACCAACGACAACTTTGAACACACCGCTGATGGTTATGAGTACTTCGTGGACTTCCTGGATCTGTCGTTCCCCGCTAGAAGGCCTGACAGAGAGCACTCTTACCTGGAGGTGAGCAGCAGTACGATAACAGGCACCATGGTTAAGGCTGAAATACTGTCCCACGCACACGGGAAGTCACTTTAATTGAGGTTTGCCGTCTGCAGATGCTCCTCCGGCTGAAGGGATTGATATGGTTTTTATGGTATTTATGTAGATGCCACCATGCTGAGAAAATTAGTGTTTGTTCAGTTTATGGTTTCCACCTACGTCCTGTTTACTTGGGCACAAGACAGCCTTCTGCAGCCTTTCTCACAGATAAGGACTTGTGCTTTCTTAAAAACGATATATATAATCTTCTGTCAGGTTAATCAATGATGATAAATGATCTGAAGTCTATAGTTTTTGAACGTTTAGAGCAGGGATGGGCAACCATGTGCCATGAAGGGCCATGAGGCTGCAGGTTTTCATTCCAACCAAACACTACACCAGGTGATTTCACTGATTAGCCCCTCCTCTCTTGTCAAAGGTGCCAATCAGTGAAATCACCTGGTGTAGTGTTTGGTTGGAATGAAAACCTGCAGCCTCTTGGCCCTTCATGGCACATGGTTGCCCATCCCTGGTTTAGAGTCATCAATGTTTTATTAGACTCGGTAGCATTTCCTTGATACGATTGGTCTGAAATTTACAAGGTTTCCTTGATTAATATCTCAATATTTATTAGGGCGAACTCTTCTGTGTTCTTTGTCGATGTGTTTTTAAGCATATGATTTCAGATAGTTATACTAAAATGAGGTTTTTAAATGTGGAAAAATGAATGCGGGGTGTCAAATTCGATCAAATAAAGTATATGCTGATAAAACCATTTGATTCCTATCAAACTTTGATTTGAAGTACAACTTTGTTTCATAACAAATTAACAAAATCAATTCAAGGTTCAGAAGGCAAACTGTAAACAGACAAGAGCCAAGCAACACTGAACTGTAAAGCATTGTGACTGAAAGCTTCTTGTTTTGCAGCTCTGTCACCCCGATACTTTATATATTGACATTATATACTGATACCTTTTTCTCCCTTTAAGATTAAAAGCAGGATGGGGGTAATGAGACATGTGGTGCAGAACGGCCTTCTCTGGGATGACCTGTACATCGGCTTCCAAAACCGCATTAGCCGAGATCCAGACATCTACCACCACAAGTAAAAAAAACCAACAACCTCATCAATACATTTCTTTCTTTCTTTCTTCTCGGTCTCTCTTGCGGTCTCTTTCCACCTCTCTACCTTGAATAAAAACATATCTGCACTGTGCATCTGGTGGGTCTCCAGGTTCTGGAACCACTTCCAGACGGAGCTGCCTGTGACCAGGCCAGAATGGGACCGGTTCCTGCAGCAGGTGAGCCCGGTCCAGGAGTCTGCAACACCCGATGGAAGAGGAGGAGAAGGGAGCTACTGTGTTGTGGTATAACATGTTGAGTTTAAAAGCCCAGTGCTGGTATACAACAGTGTTGTCTGACTGGATGCATACACCGGGGATCAGCACAGTCCATTGGCAGGTTTTGTTTCTTTTGTATATTAATGACATTTGTAACGTATCCAAAATAATGAATTTTATGCTTTTTGCAGATGATACAAATATGATTTGCTCTGGTGAGAATTTGCAGCAGCTTTTAAATGAAATCACAAGTGAAATGATGAAACGAAAAAGGTGGTTTAACATCAACAAATTGTCCCTAAATTTGAATAAAACAAAACTAATGGTTTTTGGAAACCGTAGTTATGATGTATCAATCCAAATCATGATAAATAAGACACTTATTGAAAGAGTCCAGCAAATCACTTTTCTAGGTGTGATTATACACGAAAAACTCTGCTGGATTCCTCACATAAGTCATATAAAGGTAAGATGTCAGTGTGGGTATTATGAGGTGGACAAGGTACCGGCTGAACCAACAGTCTTCACTTATTTTATATAATGCTTTGGTGTTCCCATATATGAATTATTGTGTAGAGGTGTGGGGAAATACTTATTATACCAATCTACATCCCTTGGTTATGCTGCAAAAAAGAGCAATAAGAATTGTAAACAAGAGCTACAAAACACCAACTAACCTGTTGTTTTTAAAGGTATCAGTCCTGAAACTAAAGGACAAAGTGATACACCAGGGTCTTCAAGATACAGAGCATGTTCTATGAGAGACCAGGCATCCAAAGATATCATCTTAGAGGTCAACTTAAATTGCAGCAGCAATCTTCAAGAACAACCAGGAAAAGTATGTGTATTTCTGTGTGTGGAGTTACATTATGGAATGAACTGGACGAGGAGATTAAATTCAGCAATTCATTAAGCATATTTAAGAGGAAGTTTAAAAACTGTGTTCGAAAAGTATAGTAGGGAGGAAGTCTAACTTAAACTATGACGATGAGATTAAGGTGAGGAGAGAGTAGCCTAGGGTGTGTGTGAGTGAGTGAGTAGATTGTTGTATGTGTTTGGTTTAAATTGATGTTAATGTTGGGTTAGGGGATGGAAATATACAAGCTCTGCTTTCATCTCCTTTTCAAACTGTATTGTTTTTTTGTTTGGTTTTGTTTTTCCTTTTTAAATTCTGAAAATGTCAGCCAACGATAAGCATGACATGGAAACTGAGTTTGAAATAAACTATTAAACTTAAACTGCAGTTCAATTCTCTTGCAGATTTTTTGGTGATGTTTGTTATGTATTGTTGTAGAATCATAAAGACCAATAAAAAAACCTATGATTATTTTTCCGAGAGAATATGTAAACATTGTTCAAGTGCAGACTATACGTTTCATGTTTCAAACTCAGCACATTATTATTTACATATATTATTTATTTCTATATATAAATAATAACATACAGGCAACGCTCAGTCAAAACACACTGGGAGAACAAAGCTCAAATAAATACATGCATAAATAAATGAACAACAGACGTTTTGTTTCTATGAAACCCAGAAAACAAACAGGCTTCATTTGAAGTAAATACTTTTCTAGTTTATTTTTAATAATTGCTAATGAGGCAGAGTAGATTGCATGAACATTGTTTCTTTTTTAATTGATTTAATTAAAAACAAGGTAAAGTCCATTGACTGAAGAATATTTGATCTAATTGGAATGAGGAACATTCCTTCTAGTCTCAGTTCATCTTAGAATCCTTGTCTTGTCTTTTTTCAGTTCATTTACAAATTTGTGACGACATCCCAAACAACTTAACATAGTTAACATATATATATATATATATTAACATATGAAGTGAATAGTGTTACTAACGAGGAGCAGTGCTGTACTTTCTGTTCATCTCTGATGAATCTTGGGGGTTTTGTTTGTAATGGTGATTGTTTTAGGAAGAATGAAGAGAGAGGCGGATGTATTTCTTGCCTTGTTCTGTATATATCTACTCTTTGTCTTCTGACTGCATGTCTAATCAAGACGTCACATCACTAGTTTAGCAGTTCCTGAAATATTTTTTGTTTTCTTTGAATTTTATTTTCTTCTCTAGCACTCAAAAAGGGTCTTATAAATAAAATACATATGTTTGTTATTATTATTTTACCACACAATCATATGTACAGTATATCTACAGTCTTGCACTAGAGGTTTGTGGTCATTATATTTGCGGAGGTTTTTCCCAAACCGTGACTATATCACATCTAAACAAGAACTGATCTGAAGCCAGCACACATTCTCAAATCTAATGAAGGCATGTGTGACAACAGGATGGACCACTTTAGTGTCACTAATACAAAATGTGATGATCAGGGTGATACCAGAATGCTACTGGTTTTGCTCAAAGGCATTCTCAATTCATCTGGTTACACATATTTATAAAAAGTGTGAATTTGCTCATACATCCTCTTCCTCTTTAGGGTGTCACTTCCTGTGTTGGTATGAAACACAAACCGTTGTGACAGAGATACGACTGAAGTGGTTGTACGACGACGGGTACGTCCTGCATCCTTGTGTCGACGTTCTGTATTTCCCTCTGAAGTATGGGATCCTCCGTGGAGCAGGTACTGTGGACGTGGATTCTCCTGTGTTTCTACAGCCAGCGTGAAGTTCCAGGGGTCTACTCAGTCTCACTGCCAGAGATCTCAGATAGGAAGTTCATTGATGACTGTGTACAGACACACAACAAAGCACGGTCGTCAGTCAAGCCGTCTGCCAGTGACATGCTGTACATGGTAGGTATCAAACAACCGGTTATAGTCACAGGACCTGCAGGCGCATAGAACATCTCATTCATTCAACAGATTCAAAATGTACTCAGACACAATTAGCTTCTAAGTGCTCCAGTAGAGCTGCTAAGTGGCCAACAGCGGAAGACTGTGGTTCTACTGGGCAGCTCCCAGTTGCCAACAGCGGAAGACTGTGGTTCTACTGGGCAACTCCCAGTTGCCAACAGCGGAAGACTGGTTGTACTGGCAGAGTTGTTGAAAAGAATGCATATGCTTAGTTGACTGGATGAATAAAGTGTTGATTAAGAACAGGTGATACTAATAGGTAATAAATAATAAGTGGTAAATGAAAACACAGTAAGATAAGCGGGCTATGGCTCCATATACAGTAGTTACCTGGTTGAGTTTCATCTGTGTGTCTCTTCCTGGAGACGTGGGATGAGGGTCTGGCCATCACCTCCAGGGCCTGGGCGAGGAACTGTGACTTCAGACACAACGTCCACCTCCGAGACGTCCAGCGGATGCACCCCACCTTCCCCTCCGTGGGAGAGAACATCTGGGCCGGCCACCCGGCCTCCTCCTTCACCGTGAAGACCGCTGTGGACCTTTGGGTCGGGGAAAATAAAAGCTACACGTACAGACAGAACAGCTGCTCTGGCGTCTGTGGTCACTACACCCAGGTGTGTATCTGCCTTCTCTAACACACAAACACTGGAACTGGATTACATCAAACCAAACCGCTTCTGTTTCAGTCTGGAAATGACAATAATAATGTTATACTTCATTGATTCCCGAAGGGAAGTTCAAAGGTCAGGGTTCCAACCAAGAGCAGGATAAATATAATACACAATTTAACGTTCCCTTTTTTAAGTTCCTTAGAATAAAAAAGTTCCTCATTTCATTTTAAAGTTCCTTATTTTATTATAATTGTGACGGCTTTGTTCTGTGTAACTATTATTTTATTTGTATTTTCTGGGAGGCCAGTCAGGAGATATCCTGACGAAAGTAGTTTAGTCAAACCAAACAGATTCAGCCAACACAGAGGATGTACGCCTTAAAGGTACATTACACGGCTCATACAACCTCAGAATAAAGTACACATCAGCACAACCGTGCTTTTCAATTATTAGAAAGTGTATTAACACAAAAATATATGTATATCACTGCAACAAAACACAATCAATACAGTCTCTCTGGAAAACAGAAGAGCTAAGTGTTCCAGTAGAGCTGCTAAGTGGCCAACAGCAGAAGACTGTGGTTCTACTGGGCAGCTCCCAGTGGCCAACAGCGGAAGACTGGTTGTACTGGCAGCTTCCAGTGGGCAACATTAAATGACTGGTTGTAGTGGGCAGTTATTAATGGTTCCAACTGTGTTAATGTGTGTTAATGTGTACCTACCTATCTTTGTTAGGGAGACGACCTCACTGACTACCTTCTACATCGAGTGTGTAGTCTAGTCTGCTTAAGAAGTCTTGGAGGGTCATTAACCTCCACATGGTTGTGTTTCTCTCCAGGTTGTGTGGTCATTAACCTCCACATGGTTGTGTTTCTCTCCAGGTTGTGTGGTCATTAACCTCCACATGGTTGTGTTTCTCTCCAGGTTGTGTGGTCATTAACCTCCACATGGTTGTGTTTCTCTCCAGGTTGTGTGGTCATTAACCTCCACATGGTTGTGTTTCTCTCCAGGTTGTGTGGTCATTAATCTCCACATGGTTGTGTTTCTCTCCAGGTTGTGTGGTCATTAACCTCCACATGGTTGTGTTTCTCTCCAGGTTGTGTGGTCATTAATCTCCACATGGTTGTGTTTCTCTCCAGGTTGTGTGGGCAGGCAGCTATAAGGTTGGTTGTTCTGTCCAGTTCTGCCCAAATGGTGTCGACAAGACAAACTTTAATAATAAAGAAGGAGCCATTTTTGTATGCAACTACGCCTCTGCGTGAGTACAAGATGTGTATATGTATTTATATATATAGTATGTGTATGTGTGTATATATATTGTATATATGTGTGTGTATGACGGTGCATTCCTCTGACACATGACTGCAGAATTTGTACTTTGCTGTAAAAATCACTTCCTTAAAAAGAAATGGCCTTATACCCCAATGATAGAAATATCAATACTGTGTCAGAGAAGGAGTTTGTCGTAGAACATTGTGTGCCTATATATTTAGTTTACAATATGCATTTAGCTGACTCTTATCCAGAGCAACTTAAAGTAATGTTCTTGATGCACGTTTACAAGCGACCGGTTTTGTCTTGACGCTTGTGGTCTCAGGGGCAACGTGGCGGGACGCTCACCGTACGAGACTGGACCACCATGCTCTGGATGTAAGAGTGAATGTGTAGATAAGCTCTGCCGTGAGTACTGCTCTTTCTACACTAACAACATTATTATTATTTGTATAGTACTTTTCTAAAACAAAGTAAAGCTACTTCAAATAAAAGACAGAAGCAGGGTTAGACAAGACCAGGACAGCGGTAAAGACCGTCCTCAGGGTGAGATGCAGCAGGGGTACGTTAGGATCAGGACCCTGATCAGGGTCTTCATTAAAACCAGTCCTAACGAAACCCAGAAGACAAATGTAGAAACATGTTATTGTCTCCAAAAATGTTCAGTGAAGAAACGTTACCAACTCAACCTGCTACTATCCTTTAATCCCTCGCGTTTATATCTCCTTACAGGCAGCCAGGACCGAGACGCCCAGAGAAGTACAACAGTGTTTTGTCTCTGCTGTCATCTCGCTTTGCTTTTTAAAAATGATTTAATTCAGACAAAACAAAGTGCAATTTTGTCCCAAAGAGAGTCGAATGGTTAAATGGCACATAGTCTGCTGGCCTGGGATCAGATCTGCTCTGTTTCTCTCTCTGTTTTCCTGCTGTCTGAATAAATAATACAAATACAATAAGGGTTTAGATTTAGTAATACTAAGTTTACACAGAGTGCTAAAGTGATGATGTTTTACTGGTAAGATAATCCAGCAGTTTGCTCTGCGGGTTCCTTCACCAGAACTGTTGTTTCCCCTGTCGGGTTTTGGACTGATGCAGGATATTTCCTGATGTATTTTATCTCATAGAACAAAACATCATATCTCTTAATCTTGTGTTAACCACAGAACCAAAACCCAACGTGAAGAATCCATTAGTTTATTTGAAGGAACCCCTGATGATAACACTTCCTGGTTGTAGGACTCAAACACTAGAAACTGAGGAGAATTTGAACCCTCCGTTCAGACATGACAAAGGAAAACTCAATCTGACTTCATGTGTGTCCCAGGTTATAACTGGAATCCTGACTGGGACCCTGCTCTGTCCACCTGCGGTCCGTCCTGCGTGACAGCGCTGGTCCTCCGGCCTCTGGTCCTGCTCGGTACCTTCATCGCTGCGTACGGCGTCCAGCGGCGTTACCCCAACGTCTTCTGCTACGAGTAGACTCCACCACGAAGTGACCAACATGGACTCTTCTCAAACGCTGTTCAATCAGCAGCAGATTCATAAAACACAGCAAAGGAACGGCTTAAAAACAGTTCCTTGTTTTATTGTCTCGACACAGCAACTGAAACAGATCTGAAGTTAAAAAAACAGAAGAGGAAGTGTTTCGAACTGTGAAGCTGAGAAAAATGGAAAAGAAAAGGTTTTTTCTTTAAACTGTAACCAAACAACTTGTGAGGGTCTTTGAAAATGTGATGTGACTTAATAAGGTCATTTATCCTCTAACAAAAATTATAAAAATCTTTTTCATCCAACACTGAAACTAGTCTTGTTTTCCTTTGTAGAGCAGAACAGACAAAACAAACATCCAAACCTTCAAAGAGGAGAAATATATATTTTGCACAAATATAAATCCTGACCACAGAAAAATGTGATAGGTTGACACAAAAACCAAAGAAGTAGAGGAATGGGATTACATCACTGATCTCAACATGGACGCCTTCCCAGCCGTCTCACCCAGCAACACCATCCACCTCCAGATACAATCCAACTGTCTTGATCAAACCACATATCTGCCGTCCGACATCCCCACGCCGAGCCAGCGTGGGTCTCCTCTCACTACCAGGCCACAGCACGCGTGTACAGAGGTATTATTAGTCCAGAGGCTCCACGCTGCCATGTCAGCCTGTCTTCTTCTTCTTCCCGTCGGTGTTGGAGGGAGGAGCTGGATTCACCGGCGGAGCACCGAGCTTCTTGGTCCTGGCTTTCCTAACCTTGTCCTTGATGGCCTCGATGTCGAGCTTTCCCTCCGAGGGGGCTACAGGGGGTCAACGAAACAAGGAAACAACGTTACAGTCCTGAATTGGACCCTTCTGTCGTGTTTTTAATGTATCGCGGGTATTTAGTGACAAGACAGCGAAGGTGAGTGGAGAAACACGAGGCAGGATGTCACGCGTTAAGGTTCAGACGTGTAGCTGCACTAGTATCACTGCACTAAAGACATAATACACAGCTGAACAGAATGTGACAAATTCACACTCAATGACCGGCGTTCACAGGTCGGTGTTGTTATCTCGTGTCGTAGAGACTTTGAGGATCACACATTAACCAAGTTCTTACACCACACGACCCGCTAGATCCTGCAAAATCACAAACTACAGGGCTTCAGTCCAACGGGTTTCGTTAACCAACCATTTCACACCTAGCATAATAATCTGGATGTATAAATAATAAGCGCAGCCCAGATACCGTTGTCTTAACTTCCAAGGACCGACACCAACGACAAAGACCAGACAACCAGGTTAGGAGGGTCGTCATGACGCAACACACCAGTTTGGTTTGTGTTCATGTCATTGTGTTCAGTTATACCTTTGTTGGTCTTCTTCATTACAACCTTCTCCTTTGGGGGAATGAAAGCTTTGTTCCTCTGCTCCTGCTTCTTGGTCAGTTTCTCTGCTTGTTTGACCTGAGAAGGAGGAATGGTCACAGTTAAACTCACAAGTCTACTTGTGAAAGGAAACCTCAACAGTACATCACTGGGTGCTCTATACTACAGTGTGAGCACATAGCGGCCATCTTGAGACGTCATTGAGTAATGAGACATTCACATGGATGGAGGCGGGGCTCACCTTGATCTCTTCCATCCTCTTCCTCCTCTTCACGCTCTCTCTGAGGAAGAACTCTCCCGTGGCCAGCTCCTTGTCGATCTACGTTTAAAAAAACACCACAACTTACTGGACGACTTGGAGATGAAAATATCCGCTCTCCATCACAAACACATGGCAAGAATATTTGTTTTTTTTTACTAAAAGTCTTTTAAAGCTACCAAGGACAAAGAAAGATGCAAAATGAAAAAGTGTGTGTGTGAGAGAGTCTGCGTCTTCCTCACCTTGTTCTCTGGTGGCTGCGGTGGAAACGGTGTATATTCCTTCTTCACGCTCTTCTTCTTGGGTTCCTTGCGCTTGGTCAGGTTCTTGTGGCGGAAGTTTGGCAGGAAACGTTCCCAGCTCTGAGCCCGCAGCTCGGGGTCTTTGGCCAGCTCACGCTTTATCATCAACGCCTGGAGGGTTATAGATAAACACATACTGAAAAAGTAAACAGGGATCAAGGTGTCAAAAGAACTGGCTAAAGTTGCATCTGTAAAACTTCTGTAAAGCATCTTGTGCTTCTTCTGTGGATGCCTGTGTTTCTGTGTATCAAGCCCTCAGCTCCAGGTTGTGCCAACCCCGGTATACAAGCCAGGAGAAGGATTCGTTTCAGTCAGGAGATCCAGAACAAGGATGGAAATCATCTCCCACACACACACCCACAGAGATACTTCCTCTACCTTAGTCAGACTTTCTGTTCCTGTGACCTGACAGCAACCCACAACATCAAACAGGGGCCTGTCCCATAGAGCAAGATTTCCAAATAAACCAGGCTTATTTCAGTTTCAGTCTGACTCATTTCCATTAAAGGTCCCATTGCATCGTTTTTTCATAAATCTCGCTCCTTTTGTGATATAATAGGTCACTCCTAGTTGCGTTATGCATGTTTCACGTGGAAATGTTCTTCTACCCCCATCGTCTGCATTAATAAATGAAAGAAAATAGAGGGCTAAACGACTAATCTGAAAAAGTCGAACGGCGTGACGTACACCCGTTTAAAAAAGAAAATTGCCTTATTTGGCTTGCGACCGACCGCCCACTTGTATTGGATCTTCCGCTGCCAGGAGTCAAGACAGCGGAGCTAACAGCAGAGCTAACAGGAAGTTGCTAACATGGCAGAACAACTTCGTGCCTGTTTTATTTGTGGCAGTGAAACATCAACGTTGCATGGCTTGCCCAAGAAAGAAGACTTGAGGAAGAAATGGTTGGAATTAATCTTTGGAACACCACCATGGAAGTACTACGCGAATTTAATGCTGTGTTCTGATCATTTTGAGCAACTTCGGTGCCTACAGTAGTGG
>OMKK01086908.1:0-13702 GCA_900302305.1 Polymixia japonica
GGGCAGGAAGCTGTGTGGCCCTGGCACCCTGTTTCGGTGCCCTGGACGGCAGCCTCGGAGCAGGAAGCGCCGCCGGGAGCGAGGGACTAATCCCATTCAGGTTCCTGGACGGGTGCCCCTCTGGGCCCCGATCCCTCGCCGCTGCCTCTGGACGAACATCAGCTGGCACGAACCGGGCATCCAGCGAGGGTTATACAAGGGGCAGGAGTGGATGTGGTAGTATTTTAAAAACCACACAGTGAAAAAAGGGGGCAGTAGAACAGAACGAGCAAGGCAAGGCGGGTTTATTTGTATAGCGCATTTCAACAAGGCAATTCGAAGTCCTTTACATAGAACACTTAAAGCATTTAAGCGAGTCGAGATTCTGTTGTTTTGAAACGACGTCTGTTTTAGAAATATGTTGTTGTTTTTTTCAAACTGTTGAACAAGTAAGTACCACAGATTGATGTTTTTATTGTATTTGCATTCTCCCGTTTCAATTCATTTCCTCTTAGCGATCTTTCCCCTTCAAGGTCCCGAGATTCACAGAATGAAAAAGTCTCACATGAAGAGCACTCAGTCATAAACATTTACATGAGAAAAGGAAAATGAATCAAAGTCATCCGGTATTTTTTTTTTTTTTTATGGAGTTCACTGTGTTTAAAGGCAATGAGGTAGTTATGCC
This sequence comes from Polymixia japonica, assembly GCA_900302305.1. Classification (NCBI taxonomy): domain Eukaryota; kingdom Metazoa; phylum Chordata; class Actinopteri; order Polymixiiformes; family Polymixiidae; genus Polymixia; species Polymixia japonica. The sequence goes on from OMKK01086908.1 coordinate 665, forward strand.
AACTCACTGAACTGTTAAATCACTTTTTTCCTTAAAAGGAGAACCTTATAGTTTATTTAGCCATCTTCATTACAGATTTCTAGAAGCCACTGAGCATTCAAGACACAATGGATAACTTTTCAGTACTAGCCAAAAAACTCAGTAGCCCGCAGCGAAAATCGACTCCCTGGAACTTACATACTATATTTAACACATCATTACACACAATGTTTTCATGGCAAACACTTGCCCGGACCCATTCCAATCATATCTGAAGATACAAGGGCTGTGCCCAGAGAAGGTTGAATGATTAAGTCTGCCATCTTTGAAGCCGCGAGCGATACTCTGCTGCCCTAGAAATGAATCCAGCCAAATCGTTGTTTCCTCTGTCTCCACTATTTGGTTCCTTCTTTTCTAATATCTACTGTCTGAATAAAGAATAAAACATGCTAAAGGTCAGCGAACTGCCCACGTCTTTTGAAAAGAATATAAAAAAATAAAAAAACTAAGAGCACGTTCATATGCTAAATCATTCATGGCCGTCCTTTGTGAGGCCGTGAAGCTCACAGTCAAGTTGTAACAATAAACCAAATACCGCTCAAGGTCCTTTTAATATACAGGAACATGGTAGACGTTTATCAAGATTGTCCAGCGACATGCTAGTCCTTCAGTCTACCTGGGGTCGTGCTTCATTTTAGACCGGCCCTGATCACGCCATCAGATAAATTGATTGAGAAGACACGGCTGCAGCCAGAGGCGAGACAGTCCCTGCGTTCCAATACCGTACCGTACTATTTAGTATGCCAGGAAATGATTCAGCATGTCCCAGTACATAGTATGTCAAATGCAGTACGCCAAATATGCCGGGATGTTCTACTGCATCCGGTTGCGTTTTGCAGTATGTGAGCCAGCATGCTTTTCTGGCTATTCTGACCCACAATCCTCTGCAGCAGAAGATACGTGACATCGACTGAGCCGTCGAGAGCGAGCACAGACCAATGAGGTTCTATATGAGAGAGACGACAGAGCATTGACAGAAGCAGACGAAGTAGTGTGTCCCAGTTGTACAAGAGTACGCATACTGTTGTCTGTAAGGGCAGCTGCAGTACGTACTAAAAGTAAAAAGTATGCGATTTGTAACGCAGGGATTTGCTCGCCTGAGTTCAGATCCTCCCCTCATTTAATATCTGATTAAATGTCTTTTGAGAAAAAGTAAGCAAGCCCGTGGTACGATTTCAGTTTCACCTTGAGGGAAATATCTGAGCTTGTTATATTTTATTGTAAGAAAATGTGTTTATTCTTAAAAAACACCAAAAACAACAAAACATATTAATTTAGATATTGGATCTCTTCTAGAATGTTGAAAATGCACAAGCGTGTGTCATGGCATCATCAATTATGTGGATTAACCAACTATTAGGTAGTAGGAGTTATGATTAGGAGTTATTAACCCTGAATTTCTATGGAAAGGTTAGCGCCTGACAGGGATTTGCCCAGTATTAAGTTCTGATATTACACTCAGTAAAGTTCACACACACACACACACACACACAAACAGGCACACGCACACACACTTGGAACAGGGGTCATAAGTTCACAGCGGCATCTGTTCGAGAAACCAATGGTGTAGCAATAATTACACATTTAATGAGACAAAGTCGAGAGAAAAAGAGAGCACCTTTTGATACTTACATGAAAAAAATGACAAGAAAGTGCAGAGAATTGAAGAGCGGAGGCCTAACCTTCTTAGCACGGATTGACAGCATAACTTTTCTCCGTAACGAGGTTGAAGCTTGTTATGCTAATTGCGGTACGTGTCCAAAAGAGAATCCAGGAAGTAGAGTCATAGTGTGTCATTCCAGAGGAGATTTAAATCTGCATCACACTCATCACATTTATTGAGCTGTCGCCCTCTACGTCTGAACAGAAAACTATGACTGGATATTTTCTGTTCATTTGCAGACCGGGCATGGGTCTGGGCATGAGACCGCTCTGCGGAGTCAGAGGTCTGAGGTCCGACACGTCAACCACTTGCGGGGGTAGTGGTCGGGGGTTGGGGAAGGGTCATCCCTTTAAACCCCGATGGACACCATTTCCTGTGGCCGGGCTAAGGACCGCTGAGCCTTCAGAGGACGAGGAGATTGGAACAGTGTTTCTCGTCATCCCTGAGCCACTGGGTCACGGTTTAAACACTAATCCTGAAGGATGAGCGAGGGAGAAACATCCACCCTGGCACGCTCCAGAGATTGGAACCCTTCTGTCTCGTCGCGCGCTCGCACCAAAAACAAAAAAGAAGAAGTCCTCGTGGAAGGGTTTATCCAGGTCACCTTCCCCGACAAAACGCGCGACAGGTAGCGGCTCGATGTCGACGGAGGCTCGTCGAAGTCGGCTCGCTCGGCCTGACGTCTGAGTTTGAGAACAAAATGGACGCCGCACCGCAACGTTCCGGAATCAAGAGCCAGTGACATCGCTTTGACACGAGCTGAATGGTAGTATTGTACAATGAAACCCAGCAGGTGTACGTGTTCATTTGTGTGGCGGCAAGAAAGGAAAAGCCAATCCAAATACGGCAGGCTGTTGTGCCCCGGGATATTATTGCCGGTTTAATTATTGTTTTGCTGTCACACAGATAATTCACTGGAATAACAGCGCCGTCGTGAGCGAAATATTTGGGGAAGCTTGCCAGCTTGTCTCGCCACTGCAGCGCAAACAGGCGGACAGTGTTTTTTTTTTTTTGTCGGTTGGGTATGAAGCACACAGTATTGTTGGCTGAACCCTCTCTTTTGTATTTGAGCAGCAATTACTGCTGGACTGAGTTGTAATTAATGGTTCAATTACCAAGGACCACTTTCTTTGTGTTTAATTGCCATAGAATCAATTGAAGTCTCCTGCTTTTTCCCCTAACCTAAAGTAAGGAGCGCTTGATATAATGTGGCCAATCTGGAATGCAGTTACTGGAATATTGAGCAGACACTCACCATTAAACTCTAAGCATGGATGCACTCGGAAAGAATTTTTTCGACCAAGTTTAAAAACCTTAGCCAGGCAATTATAGAGGCAAACCAGAGAAGCAAAACAAACTCAATATCTTATTCTTGAAATGATTAGATATCAAAATCTGCTTAAGGCTTATTGGGGATTTCAAGAACATTGCATTTTGTGGTGAAAGGAAAATGAATCAACACTGTTTGATGTTTTATTCTATTATTGGATTTATCATAAAAAAAAAGTAATACTCTCTATGCTGCTTTACATAGCTTTTGCTGACGAGATTGAACGCTGCCACCCTGAAAAATTCTATTGTTGTCCACAGCTCTATTATCATTTGCTTAAAGATTTTACATTTGAACAAAGGTGTGATTCTCCCTCTCTCTCTGTGTCACAGTGTGTACATGTACTTGCTTGAGCACATGCGATGCTGCGTTTGCGTCTGCCAAAAAAAAAAGTCAAATACACACAGAAGAAAAAGAAAGTAGTCCAGTAGATTGAGGTTTTTTCACTCTTTTGTCTCCTGCAGCTTATGGCAGACAACACAAGGACCTTTTGATCTATAGGAAGAGGGAAAAGGGCAGTTTCATCACGCAGCTGCAAGCATTCCATCTCTGATGCATTCTGGGAGATGTTCCCAGCCTCAGTGCACCCTGGACCCCAGAGAGCGGGGCGCGAGTCACTTACTGCCAGGCACGTTGTCGCCCATCCCTGAAGGACCAATTATTCTGTATGTTTGCCCTACAGTCTGACCATGAAACATGTATAATTTTGAATAAAATATCAGGTGAGACAGAAAGCGTGGCAGTCTTCATGTATGGCCTCAGAGTTGCATCAGTCGGTGGGCCTGCTGGTGCAAATTGGCAGTGCAACAATATTCATTTGTGCAGTGTCATGGTAGTTAATTAGAATAGGAATTTGGGATTAAATCGCCACAAATGTCAATTTAAATGTTAAACACTGAACAACCTCAATGTTTATTTAAAATCAAATAAGTGTGCTTATTTGCAAGTGGGGAATCTATTGAAGTGAGACCTCACACAAATATTATGAAAGAAGTTAGTTCTAACATGGCTGGAATAATGACTGTACCACGGAGTCCTCGCTTGGCCAACGTTTGTTAACGGTCTGGCTCGCTCCGTGGATCCCGCGTCCCGCTACACGGACAGATGGCTAGCATTTCTACCGGGCGAAGGCGAATGCCGCAGCAGTCCTCCGGTGTCGAAGTTGTCTGGCCCCCCGCAACCTGTCAGCCTTGAAGGTCAGCTTCTCAAAGGCAACTGATACCCCTGACTCCAGGTCTTTTTGCTTATCATCCATTTTGGCAAATGCCAAGACTGGGCTGATCAATCAAGTCCCGTCAAAAGGCCAAATAAAAAAAAAAAAAAAGCCAAACAGCAGCCGTGAGCCTGCGTATCGACTGCTGGGATTATACAGGATCACCCTGTAGGCTCTCTACGTGATTTGGCCGTAACTCCAGTGCTAGCTTGCGATGATAACTGCTAAGTTTGGAAATCAAATAGTGTGCATCTGTCTCCCTTTCTGTCTGTTTACCCTTCTACTGCCAAGCTGTAAAAGGACCACTATCTGTCATGAGCGTGTGGGATCTAGTGGCAGCCATTGTAAAGTTTCCCATTCATGCATTTAGCCTGCATCTTTCCAGAACTCTGATGGGGAATTTTTGGGGGGGATTTCTTTTTTAATGTTACACAGTAAAACCAAATACGTATATTTAACACAAAACTCTGGTGTTTCTTAACCAACTAGCGAGCAGGTCATTCCTTGTATCTTACGATGGCTAAGAAGGTACCAAAACTTAATTTTCCAAACATTCCCTCTTGTCAGTGATACCTGCTAGCATGCTAATAAGTACCGGTGCATCTATCTTTCTGACATCAATCTACCTCCAAGCTGTAAAAACATGTGATTCAGCAATAAACCAACTTAATTCATTATACTCGTATGATCATTTATATCAGTTAATCTACTACTGTCTCTTTCTTAGAAAACAATCGATATTAATACACACCACACATAAAGTAAAACCTTTCTCAATTTAATTAGCGAGTCATCACAATAGTGACACCCACCCATAGAACCAGTGTTATCACTGCATATTAATGCATTTGAAGCACAGCCCCTAAATCTTGTACTCTAATCGTACGCTAATCTTGTACCAATTCATGTTAGACATTACAGATGTCAGCAATATATAAGTCCCACTTTCTACTGCAGGCTTGCTAAACTATTGCTGCTCAGAAGTTCATGGTTAATGAATTTTGTTGTTCAGATGAATGTGGCTCTATTGTATAAAATGTTAAAATTAATTATCTGCATTACTAATGCAGGATCATTGCAGGATAGATGCATTAAAGAGGATTTCTACAACGACTACCAATGTATTTAGACATCTTGGCATCATCAAGATCAAATCTTGTGCTCTCACTTGCACTTAAGAATGTCTGTTCATTTTACCTCTCAGCTATAAATGTATTGTAAGAGCTTTGTGATCAATAGAATGCAAGAATTCTCCTTGAAACATACAATTATGTTATGGTAAAACGATCACAAAGTCACATCCTGGATCAGATTATACACGTGTTGAACTTTTCTAAGCAAACCATTGGGTTCATTCTGAAAGCATTTAATATACCTCATGCATTATCCATTTACACTTCAATGTCAAGCAGCTGAATTGTAAATGCATAATTTGCAGACATCCGTTCTGGGGTTTTTTATGTTTAATGAAGTAATGAATAAACATAGGACTTCATTCTTTCACAGCCATAAGTCCACAAAGTACTATATACATGAGTTTTTGGAATAAGTTGAATTATTGAAGTTCAAATGACCAGCAAGGTCCCACCTAGTACTTTCTAGACCATAGAACGGATTCCAGATCATGCCTGGTGGCTCAGGTCCAGACGTAGACTGGACTAGGTTTCACGTGAATATTTGCAATTACTACTAATGACGGTGCAGTGATGACGGGTTTATGCACCTTGTTTTACGTCCCATGCAACAAACTCACAATACACAATAGCTAAATCCTTACTGATATTGATATCGGGTCTTTTGTCTGAAGTCCAACATGGACAAAGTCCCGTACACAAGTGTAATATCCCAAAGAATAATAAGGTCTTGCATTATTTATCAGGATGTAAATTCATAAGATGCAAAGTGCCCGTGCTTGATGAAAAGCGGCGAAGTTTCCTGAAAACGAGGCCGCGTCTCAGTATCGATCCCATCGCGGGGAGAACCGCGGGGCAATTTGTGTAATGAAGAACTTCTCCTGCCACGGGTCGTACTTCCGCCATCGCAACTCCGTCCGTTGACGCGCCGTTTCCCTCATCCTCCGGAGGGTGCTCAGATGCACTGATGACACACTAGCCCTTACGCAGCTTTGAGAATTCTTGGCATTTGCGGAGCCTAGGCCCTACATTGTCTCAGCAAATGCACAATCAATTTCACCTCCTTGTCTCCTGTTTCTAACCCCCAGTACAATCTTGCCTTGCTCGATACAGTCGGCTTTTGGTACATTGACTCTTTGCTTGATGGTCTTTGCCCTATCAGGTGCGGCGGGGATCGAATGTCAGCGCTGTCAGGTAGCTCGTCTCGGTGCGCAGGGATGAATACCAGACAGTTACTCCTGTTTTCCACCCTCTTCTCCTGTTATCCTTTCCTTTGTTTGCGCGACGACCGCTTGCCTACTTCCGCGCCGCGCCGCCAGACGAACGGACGTAACTATTCCACGCAAATCCATTTCCGAGCCTTAATCAGACATAAAGGGCCCTATTAAATTATTTTTAAAGTCATTATCAGTTGAATACAAAGGCATATTAAGAGGCTTTATCCCTTTTATGGTTAATCAAAAGCACTTTAGCGGTGAAAGCTTTAGATCTGATACCTCTGAACAAATGTTACCAATTTCACACAGATTAGAGTTATTAATATTGATGGCTACAGTGGAGTTTCCCCACTCGTTCTCTTCGACGTCCCGCACACATGTGAGCGGCCTGCGTGCGGAACGTGCCTCTATCCCGTCCTCAGCGGTCCCCCCCCCCCTTCCTTCCGCCTCGCCTGCGCGTCGTCGGGCCGTGATGGAGACGTTTCACAACGGGGGGGGGAGTCACCGTCTGGGAACTCATGTAATAAATAAAAGCTCGTCAATCATCGCCGAGATGACATGGTGTAAAATGGCTCATTAATGGCTTAATGAATCACAATATAAAGACGTCTCTATCCCTCTCTCCCAGCAACAGCTATATGTGCGTGCCACTTTTATTGATCTGGCCCCTGCGTTTTGATATACGGTCCCAATCTAATTGCACTCAGTGAAGGTTTTTATGGTGTGTGCTCGGAAAGACATTTATATGGGTTTGCTTGAGCTCGCCTCAAGTCACGTGATCCAGTCATCAGGTTTCCCGGGACGAAATTGTGCCTCTGTCATTAAAAATAATAGCTGGATAGGGAGAAAGTGAGGGAAAATGAAAGGACTGTATGTTTTATTAATAAATCCTGCAACAATGACTAGTTAGCCGCAATAGGTAACAGAAGGAGCAGTTTAAGAGTAGGAATACGGATGAGACGACCCGTGAATTTGTAGATGCAAACAGAATCGCTTTTATTATGAAGATGACATATTGTATAACGTTTTCCGGTGCTGATGGGGGATGATTCCCGTTACCTGCGCCGCCGCTGGTGCAGAACCTCGCGCGAGTTCACGGTAAAAGATCAATCCTTCGTACCGCCGGGCGAAAACACAACGAGAACTAATGCTGGAGTTGTACGATATAACAGTCGAAGGCAAACAGCGGAAGTGAGATACCCTCCCTAAAGTAGTGCTGTTAAACGTTACCCTGCCAAGGTCATCCAGCAGATTACAGGATGCTGCCCGTAGGGCTACAGAGAGGATATCAGGTGGTTATGGGCTAAACGACCGCCCTCACTCCTGGACCTATTACTCTCCTGTCAGTCATTTACGCCACAGAGATGGTCGACAATAACGACTTCACAAGAGATACCGAGTTATTGAACTGCCAGCCAGGGAGGCATAAATAAATTCCACAGCTCGTTAGATACCGGGCCACTAATTGCATGTACTAATAATTGCAATTGATTTATTATAAGTATACGAGTACATGTCATAGGGCATTGCTGTTAAGAGTGGTAGAATTATAGTGTAGATTGGGCTTAGTTAGGCGTCAGTCAGTCAACTGATTATCAATAACTTACTGAAAAATCAGCTAGTCCAGAAAAGATTCATTTTCATGCATCAACCTTAGGATACAGGTGGAGGTACCGTATTGATATCTTTTCTAGAAGAGCTGTATCATTTCCTGTTTCACCTCAGCAGGACTGAGATACCAGTGGGGATCTCAAATTCAGTAAAGCCACAAATCCATGGGTTTATGTCTCCCGGTAAGTTACAACACTACACACACAGGATACCCAACACGAATACAGCTTCGAAGCCTGCATCGTCGACGCTGACACGACAACACGCGCAACGTATAAACAAGCAAACAAATGAGGAAAAACACACAACGGTATGCGAAACAAGCCTGAAAAACAACGTACGACGGATTAACGGTGGCGGCGACCCTGCGGCGCTCAGTCTCATCATCTCGCAAAATAGCAGTCTGCAGTCCATTAGTCCGGGGTCTTACTGTAATAGCCCATTATTCCTGGCCCGTGTCCAGGAGACGTTCCTCACCCGCGCAACCTACCCTCCTCCCGCTCAGCGCGCGTCGATGAGGAGCGCTCTCTGGGGGGTCTGCGGTGGTCGGGGTAGCAAGGACGCACGCATTTACAAACAGAGATTCTTTAAGCCTTCGCGATAACGTCCAAATGTCTTTCCGAAGCCGCGCTAGCGCTTTTATACTGCTAATAACTCTGACAACCTTCTCTAACCTTTGAAAAGTTCTAAGCTGCTCCAAGGCTGTACATTAACATCAGCTGAAAAGCGACGTCGTACGTCGTTATAGTTGCGCAATACATGAATCAAATTCTCCACCACTGTAGTCGTATTTAATTAAATGAAACTGTATTAAACCCCACCGGCAAATATGGTTAATGAGGTAATAGAATACAGCAAAGAAAGAATAGTATACAGTCCTCTCATTTTTGTACTAAACCGTGGTTCAATGGTCAATGTTTCCATTTTTCTTACAGTGACTGTAGCAGAGGTAGACTACTGGTATTTTGGTCAGTACAGAAATCAATCATATGCCTTCATTTAGGTGGTGGGAATTGGAAACTAGGCCTAACTAGGTCATTTAGAGCCACGGTGTGAATTGACAGGTCAGCTATTTCTAAGGAAGTGAGCCGTGGACACCTGCCCAGGCGAGGTGAGACACGAGGCATCTCTCTCTCTCTCTCTCTCTCTCTTTGCAGGCTGAAGTAGAGGGTTTGCGTGCAATCGTCTCGTCAGCCAAGCTTGCAAAGCCCAGCTGCACAACATTACTTAGCAAGAACTCTTGTCAATTAGAGAATATTTGTGGTGGAAAGGTTACAGCCTGCGTAAAAAGTTATGCTCACATTTAATTTAAACTGCTGCGGCTCATTCATTATGTAGCCTAGTGAAGGTGTGTTCGGTGTTTGGATGTGGTTACTGAACAGTGGTCGTGTAGAGTGCCGCTGAGCAGTTCAGTAAACAGCCATCACACAGTGGATGTGAAAGCAAACTAATATTGGGCAAACTTGATGGAGAAGAGATGCAACAGATAGAAAGAAAGACGATCAAATTAATGGTGTGCTATTAAAATACTGTTGTTCTCTAATGATCGCTTGTTTCATGTAAAAAGATTGAAAGATCATGACCGAATTTGGTTCCCTTCAGGCTAGGACCAGCGCAATTAGAGGCATGGAGATGGATCTGTGGTACCTGCCACTATGCTACCTCTCTGCTAGTCGTGTGCTACAACATTCTGTATGTGAAGGGAAAGTAACCAAACTGCTAACGTATGCTAGCTAACGTATGCTAGCTAATGTATGCTAGGTCACTCCTGGATTCCTGCTCCTCTAAGGATTTGTTGCCAGTAACTCCGCCCACTTACAGTACATCATATATTATTCACTATATTGCTCATACTATATTCATAATATCACATGATACACTGTAATTATATATTACATATAATATATTCATTCACATTTAACTGCAACTGTACCTAACATTGTGGTTAACACTGAGTATCTCTACCTCTGGTACACCAGACTACCGCACTGTTGGACGTTCACTACCTCTACACAGCCATATCATACATAGACAATAGAATGTATGTATAAATATTAATTGTTAATCTAATATGTACTGTCAGTGTCTAGTGTATGCCTGCTATGTCTCTTGCACTCTATGTCAAGCCCCGTATGTCCGTGTACCGTGTGTGTTAGTTTATTCTGTGGCTCTTGTTCTGTCATGCCATCGCTCCTTGTTACCAAACAAAGTGGTTCTGATTTCGCTCTCAGAGCGCTCATACAGAGTGTCCCAGTTTTTGGGTCCTAAAACCTGGAAGTGTGTTCCCTATGGGTTCCGTCACCAAAACTCTAAAGGAATTTTCCCACTGGGTTTTGGTCTGATCCATGAAATAATGTCCGTGTTCAACACAAGATACGGCACGTTTTGTTTCCACGAGATAAAACACATTGAATTTTATACTTGAATCAATACATGAATTTTGAAGCTTTTGTGTGTCTCAAAAAAGTTGTATCGATTGCATTTACGCTTCAAAAGTGGTGTTTATTTGTGAAGATTATCTTGTTGAACAAAACGTGTCAACATCACGTCTTTCTTAGCTAACTGCCAGGTTAGCCTACAAAAAAACATCATCGCTTCATCTCGTAGTTCTCCAACACGCTAACAACCAAGCAAGCTAGGAGGTCAAAGGTCAGAGCCGCCGTGCAACTGACAATATTCACGTGACCCGAGACCGATCGTTCAAGAGAGAGATTCTAGGAAAAAAGACATAGAAAGAGCTGAACAAAGGAGAGCAAAGGGAATACTTTTTAATTCAAGACAAGAGCATATTTCAGCCCACAGAGGAGGGAGATACCAGAGGGGGTTTATGATTCGTCAGGGCGGAGAGAGATGTGAGGTAAAAAAAAAAAAAAAAAGAATTTTCATCTTACGAGAGATAGGAAGCGGCTCTGCTCTGCTTTCTATTACCCTAGTTGACATGGTTGGCAGTAATCGTTATACATTTTTGTATGAGCAAACATAAAACATCTTTTTTTTTTTGTAATTCAGGTCATTGCCAAACAGCTCAAGGGAAAAAGGCCTATGAATCAATCCTCCCCTCTTCAGTGTCTCCTCTTCCTCTCCCTTCAGCCCCGTTGTAACCTTGTAGATACTGGGTGAGATTCTGACTCGCTGCTGGTTTAATATTTAGGTATGTAGCATCCCGGTTTCTTCCATAATTTGCATGTCTAAAACGCTTGTGAGCCTGTTTAGAAAATCAGACACTCCCATTTTGACAAGCGCAAACGTTTAGTAGATGTGGTCCTGGGCGTCCTGTTCCCCAGCCCACCGCCTGGCGCTGATGCTGGGCCTGTTTCCACACACACTTTCAACTCCGTATCTTTCCATCCATATTTTAAAAATAACGCATTTCCGTTCTGTTTAAATCAATATTTACATATACCAGAGGGGTACAAAACCTTTAATAGTTATTATTGTATCTTATTTTTGGCAGTTGAATCTCTTGGCTTCAGCTCTCCACAGTCATTTTTGGCAGGTTGGCCCTTTTAATAGTTTGTATTTTTTTAATACATAACCTATTCAAACCAAACAGTGTGTATAGAAGCAGGCTAAAACCTTATTAACCTTATTATTTAAGGAACATTTCTAAAGTATTTACAAAGCTGAATTACCCCTTGGCTGGTATTAAACCTAAATCTGAGTCATTTCTGTCAAAATCTTCACAAAGTCAACCATGTCTACACATTGACTGACTACACTGAACGCCTTTATTCAGAAATATTGTCTTACTGCATTTATACACCACATCATATGTAGTAGACCTAATAACTAATAAACCCTGTTCCACATAACGATTAACCTATAACCTCAATGTCCTCACTTAATAGCTGTTGTTTGTTGTTTAATAAACAAATTCCAGTAACTTGAATTTGCACTATGTGGGATTTCTCATAGTTCCAGCTCTATTATAAAATATATTTTATTCTCCTTCTCCCACATAAATTAGACAACAGAGATTTTTCAAAGCCTGGTAAACTGCAGCGGAAGCACAGAGCATCTTGGAAGCGGGTCAGAGACGAGGTAAAGCACTCAGAGTGCAGAAATGTAAATAGACCCCCCCTAATCACATTGCATATGCGTTACAGCTGCTTGGCTTCAGCTGCCTCGCCTGGACACACTGTACCTTCCCACTAATTCAAGAGTAAAAAAAACCAACAAAGAAGTGAGAAACCCACTGCTACAAACATCAGATAGAAAAACAAATGAATCCAAATCAATTAGACGGCTTCCCATCTGTGAGCCTCAAGGTGGCAATTATGACAAGTATGCACGTACAACCTGGAACCACTAACAAGATGTTGGAGCTCTTCCTTTTGTCATTGAAATGTGTACACGCTGACATCAGATTAATTGGTCCACACCACTCGGGGGTTCTGCATCACCTAACAGGAGCAAACGATGGGCAGAACGCCAGCCTAACAACATCACCATAACATATCCTCAATATAACCCCAACATAACATCAAAATAACTCCAACATAACCTCAACATAATCCCAACATAACCCCAACATAACCCCAACATAACCCCAACATAACCCCAACATAATCTCAATATAACCCCAACATAACCTCAACATAACCCCAACATAACATCAATATAACCCCAACATAATCTCAACATAACCTCAACATAATCCCAACATAACCTCAAAATAACTCCAACATAACCTCAACATAACCCCAACATAATATCTCAATATAACCCCAACATAATCTCAATATAACCTCAACATAACCTCAACATAACCCCAACATAATATCAATATAACCCCAATATAACCCCAACATAATCTCAATATAACCCCAACA
>OMKK01086915.1:0-14611 GCA_900302305.1 Polymixia japonica
TCATTTCCTCTCTCTTTCCGACAAACCCTTGCAAGCAGGAAGTGGGGTAGTCTAGCCGACAGCAGAAATAGCTCATATCAGTCTTAGAGTAAAGCACTTTGTACGCACACACCCTGTCATTACACTTCAAGAAGCCCTGCTCGCTATTCCAACCTTTACAGCTGCTTACATTTATAAACCTTATAATTATGGCCTACAAATTTGACTTTTTTTTTTATAAGATCACGAGTGGTAGTGCTGTCTTCATGATGTAATGAAGCGACTTTATTGATAGCCATAGCCGTGGCTACATAGAGCTTGGACACATCACGACTGGTAATGAAATGCATGGCAGTACTTGGGTTTGTAAGACATCATCAGGAACTTCCTGAATAGATTTGCACTCAACCAGTCAGGTTATTTCAAGGGGTTAAATTAATTGCGTAGACTAAACGTTGAGAGAAACTAGAGAAACTATCATCTGCGAGATTTATTCAACTTGCGATTGCATGAAGCAACATTTTAGTCTTACAGTTAGCAGTAATTCAGTTCAGTAGTAAGGCAGATCATATCCTGTCAGCAGAACTTATTCTAGGATTCTTAGTGTCCAGTGTATATTGTCTTGAAATACCTGACTAGAATTCTGATGTTCTTGTTTTGATTTCTAGAGTCTTGAATGAAATGAAAGAAAACGGCACTATAAAAGATTGTAATGTAATGTTGCACAAATTTGCAAGACTATTGATCTGATCCTCATTTTTACGAGAGCGCATTCATAACCATGGATACATACAGTTTGGCAAACCACTTATTTTGTACAGTCTCTAAACGTTTGACCATGTTTGCAGTTAAATTTGTGTTCCATCATAGAATATATCGATATGGACTTTGGGTGTCAACAGTTGTAGATCAAATTTCAGGTTTGCCAAATTGTGTATTTCTTTGGTTGTGACAGCAGACATCCGCCCTGCTGACACCACCAGGGTCACTGTTGTAGCTGACCTCTGACCCTGCACTCTGACCTCCCTATGTTGTTTTTTTTTGCATAATGAAAATTGACCAGGACTGCAAAAGCTGAGATAAGCTTTTAGGTTAAAATCATAATTATTTGAAAATGTCAAGTGTTCAACTCAAAGTGTATTGATGTTATAATGTCATCGTTGATGTTTTTGTCCCCTCATATGATTTTGGTTAGAGTTGGTTTTATTCGATCTTTAGTAGTGAGGTCTTAAACTGTGTCATTTACAGGCTGATAAGGGTTGACAGGTTGATGTGGTTTTCATCTGTGTCCTATTTGGGTAAAGTGGATATGTATACCAGTCTATTAATACTACTCATATCAGCATGTTTACTTGTGTTTCAATGCGTTCAGTTGCACAACAGAATATTATTACGAAAACCTTTAGTTTTCTGAGAAGGAGACTGAGTCGTTCTGTATGGACGGAATACGTTCTTAAAGGACCATATTAACTGGTTTTGTTATGGTGCACTTTAAAACTACTGTAATGCTCCTCAAAAGGTTCCTTTAAGGGACAGCCATGCAGTACTGTATTAATTCAACAATATTTCAGGTTGAGGGAGACACAGCAGTCAGTGTAGGCCAGACGCTCAAGTCTGACGGAGAGCCTTTCTGTCACTCTGCACTGGGAGAAGAAGCATTGTTTGAACACAGTTTTTTTTTTTCCCTTAGCCTTCGAACCTGTCTAGACTGTGAACACCAGACTTGAATCTAACTTTAAGCAGTGTTCAGTATGTGATTGTTATACTACAGGCTACTGTACCTTACCTAGTAACGTGCTCAGGGGTGATTGAAGAATGAGATTTATATATAATTTACAGTTCTGTTTTAATTAGCAGTTAATCACATGATTCCGTCCTAATCAATATTGATGTTGAAAAAAATGTCCTGCCACTATTTTCATTGCTGTGTAATAAGCACTAATATAGATGGTTTGATTATTTGAATAAATTAAATGCAGATAACAATGCCAATATCAGTAAGTGCTGCAGTCTCTTCACTGTGTATGTGTTTGAAGTGTGTTGTATATGGCAAGAGTTTTTCCTGGAAATGCAGACTCCACATCTTAGTCATTCTGCATCAGTTTTGAATGATTCAAATGAGCTCTGTCTAAGCACAGAGGTACAGTGCTTCCTAAGCTGTGTGTGTGTGTGTGTCTGTGCGTGCGCTAGACTTTTGTTGTGTAAAGAGCAGCATGAGCAGCTGGCCTTTATGTGGTTATGTCACACATACATAGACACCACACTCCACCCCCACACCAGTTTTTTCCATTCCTCTCTCTCTCTCTCTTCATTGAGTTGCACGCTCTCAACCTCCATCGACAACATCGGCGGAATATAAAACACATGCACAAAGAACCGGGGAGGACCTGTCCTGAAATAGAAAAATGCGAGCGAGTGATTAAGAATGAATGTGTAAGACATGAGAAGAGTGTCAGGCAGCCATCTCACTTTTCACGTTGGCAGCCGGCAAACTCTCTCTCCTCCCCCCCATATCACTTTCTTTTGTGATGCCAGTGGGTAGGTGCACAGCTCTATAATATTAGGTTCCCTCTAACAATACACTCGCAATAGTATGTACATGTCCATATGGACCAGCAGGGGGCGACAAAAGCCGTTGCTTTATTTTCACAACTAACGCTACAGTATGACAAAGTTCAATGTGACACATTTTAGCAGAATGCTAAAATGCTAGGAGAAAATAATTTAAAATAATTAAATAATTTCGAGACACATTTTCCCTGTTGTATTCCCAGGGGGCAAAGGTAAATAAAAAAAGAAAAGGAAATGGGCAAACCGTTATTTCGTTTTGACCGTTATTTGTCGAGTCAGTGAGGAAACTACTGAACAAAGCAAAGAATGTACTATTAACGACAGGAAGCTATTCCAAAAATTGGACTTTATTATATTCATTAATATTCTAGTGTTATAGTCAAATATATCTTCACTGTAAGAGAAAACCCAAACTATTGTTTTCATAATCAAAATGACCAATAAAATTAACATATTACAACAATGAGACAAGCTTATATTAATCAAGATCACCAGTATTCCAACAAAAAAAATGTTAAGGCAGTCAATAGCGCTAATCTGGAGGTATTGGCAAAGTAGTAGATTCATAATGACCGCATAACTTTTTTCTTTTTTTTTAATATAATCAGACACTGAAAGGATCCAGAGCAGATTAACAGAAAACATTGAAGGAAAAAAAAAAAAACTATGTTTGGTCTATCTCAGCATAAATCAGTCAGTGGCATACCGTTGAGCTGCCACCACCACCCTCACAAGGGTAGAACTAATGAAAACCCAAAGACATGGGTTACAATAGGAACAGTGCTGCCACCCAGCTGCCGCTCCGAGTAACTACACTCTGGTAAGAGTGAGGTCACACTCAATGTCCTACATAATACAGTTTTTCCATGTAATATTTTTAATGATTTCCAAGTGCAACTAGTTTTGGTCTAACCCTAAGATTAATTTTCTTCCTCTGTGATTAGTGTTGGTCTGTTAGTTGGCGTCAATCACCACTGATCATCAACTTCTCCTGTAAATCTCCCCCGTGGAAAGCCTGATTTCTTAATAGCAGTTTTCGTTGGAAAAACACAACCAATGACAATACAATTTGAAAACACACCACAGCATCTATCTCTTCCTGTCTCCTTTGTTCCCACTAGAGTCTAGTTGCTTACTAGACACTAGTCTAGTTACTAGACAACCATACAGAATGCATGTAGGTATGATTGACAGGAAATGTGGGCATGCCACTTCCTGAGAGCTTCTCTGATTAGTTGGAAGGGGGAGCCACGCAGAATGTTTGGAGAATTAATTACTCTTATGAAGAAAGTTCTCACCAAGATAAAAAAAAAAAAAAATGTGGAAATATTTTAAGTACACCTTTAAATCAAATATATCATATGAATGAAACCCAAGTCTTCTACAAACAGCAGCATTCTCAAAGAAAAATGAGAAAAATATGACAATACTCCTGACAGTACAACAGGCCAGTTTATGGCTGTAACTAACACGAAACACTGACAATGATGGATCTATTCTTGGACGGTATGCCTCCATTTGTTGTTGTGTCTAGCTTGTTAGAACAAAACTGATCCCCCTGGAATGAATGCCAGAATTGTGGTTGAGAAGCCGTGGAGAAAAATAAAGTAAAATTAAAAGGGCATGTTGCTCTCTCTCTCTCTCTCCATTGGCCGATGTGCGTGTTCAGCAGAGCTGTACATGGCATGTTGTTACTTCTCAGACATCTTGCGAATCATGTAGTTGAGGATGCCGCCGTGGTGGAAATATGCCAGTTCCACGTCTGTGTCGAATCTCATCCGCACTTGGAATGTTTTGCCTGTGTCGAGCTGTGACAGGAGAAATGGATGGTTGTCAGTTTCGCAATCAATGCAATACTTTAAATGCAATACTACATTTTAAAATGAATATATATATATATATATATTATATACACTCACCGGCCAAAATAGCTAATTAGCTACTCAGCCAATCACTCTTCACCAGCAACTCAATGCATTTAGGCATGTATACGTGGTCAAGACAACTTGCTGAAGTTCAAACCGAGCATCAGAATGGGGAAGAAAGGGGATTTAAGTGACTTTGAACGTGGCATGGTTGCTGGTGCCAGACGGGCTGTTCTGAGTATTTCAGAAACTGCTGATCTACTGGGATTTCCACACACAACCATCTCTAGGGTTTACAGAGAATGGTCCGAAAAAAGAGAAAATATCCAGTGAGCGGCAGTCGTGTGGAGGAAAAAGCCTCGTTGATGTCAGAGGTCAGAGGAGAATGGGCAGACTGGTTCGAGATGATAGAAAGGCAACGGTAACTCAAATAACCACTCGTTACAACCAAGGTATGTTTCCAACACCTTGTTGAAAGTATGCCACGAAGAATTAAGGCAGTTCTGAAGGCAAAAGGGGGTCCAACCTAGTACTAGCAAGGTGTGCCTAATAAAGTGGCCGGTGAGTGTATATATCCATATTTTCTCTCATTGTAGAATACAATATGAAGTACAGTAAGTTGATTCGTAGTTCTAGAACCAAAATAGTTTAACAACAGAAAAAGAAACATCATTACGTAAAAGCACGTCTGCAGAATTAGGTCTTGTGAAGGGATTTACTTTAGAACGTCCTGAGCAACCCGAACGACGGTTGTTACGCAGAGCAACCGACAACCACTGAAAACGCCACTTCAGATTCAAGCTCACTTCCCATTCAGTGTTGAACAAGTGAACACAAGTACCCTCTAGTGGCTAGAAAATATTACACTGTTTTTTTTTTCTTTTACACACAATTTTGACCTTTACAGTCAGGTTGCTTGTCATGGCAGCACAGACAAACAGAACAGCTGCTTGCTAGTTACCATCAAGATGTCATAGGGATGTTTGCAGGGATGTTGTAGTGGCAAGAACAATGAAGGGCTAGAATCGTGCAACAATTAGACTACATCTCACACCAACCGCCTGACATTTGCATTATAACAATTAATTAATTAATTAACTAATTAATTAATACAATTAATTTTCAATTTTCAATTTTCAAATTTCATTTTTCTAAAAAAAATTGAACAGAAGATCATTATTTAAAAAAATCATGACTTTTCCTAAAGGTTTGATATCACAATTTTCCAAAACATTTCCAGGCCTGGAAAAAGTATTTTAAACTTTTCCAGGATTTTCACGACAAAAAAAAAGAGCAGGTGCTGGTGAAGTGCTACTGCAGGCTGACGTACAGGTTCGGGCATTTTGTACAAACATCTTTAGTCTCTTTAACCGCCCTCTGAAACGTGGACAAAGTCTTTCTTTACATTGCAAAGGCCAAACGTAAACGACTCGTTCAAGGCAACAGTCTGAGGAAAAGGCAAACATTTGATATAAACTAGGTTAATATTTGTCTTGATTTTAGCAGCAGTCAAGGGCCTGCTAACATAGGATACGACTCTGAACACAACTAGCACAGTTTACTGAACACATATTTATACAGTCATATGCATCTACTGCCCATTGTATGTCTCGCGCTGCATGGGAGGGTCCAGTTGTCCTTGCGTCTGGTGCAAAGATGTACTGACAAATAGCACAGTGACAAAATGCATACAGCGTCACAAACTGACCAAACTCTGTATATTCACTGCGCCGTCTCAATAAAGAGATTCTGAATTTGATTCTGCGCTAGTGGAGCGTACCTTGACGTCGACTATCATCCTGGGCGTGAGCTCCACGGGGATGACCACGGAGTAGCGCTCTCGGCCCGTCAGCCCCAGGCTGGCAGCGGTGTCTCCTGGTAGGTACTCCAAGGGGATCACGCCCATCCCCACCAGATTACTGCGGTGGATCCGCTCGTAGCTCTCCGCTAGGACCGCCTTAATACCCTGTACGCAAAAAGACATAAAAGCAGACCGCTCTCCATCACCTTTCTGTCCGCTGCAGGCTCCTATTCACCCAGTGATCTAAAATGTCCTAAAGGAATTACATTTTCTGGGACAACAGAAGACTTTAGGCCTGTACAGCCTTTTTTTTTTTTTTTAGACAGGAGATAAACTGAACAGATGCGTTTTTCTCCATGGGGTAAAGGACTGGGAGAGGTTGGACTCACCAGTAGAAACGGGCCTTTTGCAGCCCAGTCTCTGGAGCTGCCGGAGCCGTACTCCTTCCCTGCTAGAATCAGTAGTGGGTTACCAGCCTGCTGGTATCTCTCCGCGGCATCGAACACATCAAGCTGTATAGACGAGGGGGAAAAAAAAAATCAAGGTCAAGGTCAAGGTCATATTATCACTGGCCCGTCGTGCCACACAATGATGTATGTTCTGATGACGTTAACAACTGGAATTGTAAATTGTTCAATAAATTAAAAAAAAATAAAATAAAAAAAGTTTCATTTGGTTCCTTACACTCCTCCTTGTCAAAATAAGAACAACCATATGGGATGAAATACGGTTAGAAAGTGGCGTTATGAACTCACCGTTTCATTGGTCGGCAGGTGAAGGGTGCGTGGCGCCTGCTTGTTGAGGAACTTGTTAAAGAGGCGGATGTTGGCGAAGGTGCCCCTGGCCATGACGGCATCATTACCTCGGCGAGAGCCGTACGAGTTGAAGTCACGTGGGTTCAACCTGTCCGAAAACAAAATATGTAGAACGGAAAGAATTTATTTTATTTGTCGTGAGTGATGTATAGCAAAAGCCTGTACTCCAACACATTACATATTCAGCGATGTTTCTATGGCAGCGTAACTCAAAAGGTACTGATATTAGAACGTAGCTAAAAATTCCAATGACAGGCGTAAGTTGCAAAATAACGCTCCGATGACCCGGATGCTTAAATCTCTCCAATAAAGTTTGCAGCTCTTGAATGAACACACCCACTGGAATGCCTTCTAAATACACGAGGGTAAGAGGAGGAAGAGGAGAGGGTACAGGAGGGTAAGAGGAGAACCATCTATTGATAAGTAACATTTATCGCCTATATTTTTGGGTCACTCACCCCCTGCTAGTCAGGTAGCGTGCCGCAGGACTGTTGCGGGCAATGTTCCCAGCAGGAGAAATGTGGTCCGTAGTGACCGAGTCACCGAAGTTCAGTAGCACGTAGGCGTCCTGTATGGACTTGGGCGGCGGCAGCTCCATGGTCTGAACAGACAAAAGGACAAAGTGATGTGAAATGTAGCTTATGGCTCCAAAATACTGATATCTGTAGGATTTTCTCTGATAGTGACTTGATAGATTGGTGAATCCTGCCCCTCCCCGTCTTCCTGTCCTTTCAAATGATGTCTGAATTTCTCTTTTTAATCCTTCTTTGTTAACAAGGTTATTGATATTAGGACCCAGATCGTGTCTTCCTGTACCTCAGTGGTTGACTGTCCGGCCCACGATCCTCTATTCAGCCATTTTACTCTAATTTCTTTGAAAGAAATAGCCCCCCGGACATTGTCCTAAGTTCTCTTCTAACGAGGTATTCAGCACCATAGGCCCTGGCTTACTTTCTGTTATGAATAGGTCCCTTAGTTCTGGCTCTGTACCCGATTATTTTAAGCAGGCCATTATTCAGCCATTCTTAAAAAAGCAGAGCCTCGACCCAACTCTTCCTCGTAGCTATAGACCGATATCCAAACCTCCTTTCATTTCCAGAATCTTAGAAAAAGTAGTTGCTAAGCAGTTGGTCTAAACTGTGACTTAGCTAAATCTCATTGTAGGTCACACAACACCAGCGCTGGACACTCTAGATTGGTTGAATTGAAAGCAGAATTCATTTGGCCATCAGACCCCTTAGATGAGCTAATTCAGTATTCTTTTTTATATCACTTTTTAAATCATTTTTAGGCAATGTTTGATTTTAATGTGGTGTCGTTTCATATGTTTCAGCCACTTCTACTTTTGAATGAGTTTCCCCAATTTTTGTGCCTTTTGGACAAGTTGTAAACTATATAAATAACGTTAACATTAGGATTACTATTCAGTCAAAGCAAAAACACGGGGATGCCACAAATAGGCCACCCTGTACCATGTGAGCAGTTGTGTTCTCTGTTATGAAGATTTAGTAACTTTACTAAAGTAGTTCAGTATATTTACCAGGCCATCAAAAAATGGCGGAGACTTGATATAGGTGGAGTTGGGGTCCCAGGTGTACAGCTTGTCAGCAGGAGCAATGAGCGAGTTCCAGCGTTCATTAACGCTCTGCAAGAAAACAACACATTTAGAAATCATCCCCGTCAGTCAGACCTCTAAATTAAACTTAATATGACTACTGGAATATCTACATGAACATGAGCAGGATATGGGAGTCTTATGTTTTTGGAGATTTTCACCGTATCTCCTCGATTCATATCGCATCTCTGTTAGTAGACGATATAGCATCTTTTATTCATCCACATACTTTTTGGACAACTTTTTTTAATTCATGTGGGCACTGAGCCATATGCGTTCATTCACCGAGACAGACTGATGTAAAAGGAACGCTGGGAATAACTTGCAGTCACACTTCCGTGCAACTATGGAAAAAAGGGTTATTGGCATGCGCCGGCCTCGCTGTGAGAAATCAACTGCAAAGACTGGACGCTACCTCAATTTTCTCATAGACTTCTTTGAACATCGATGGAATGACGAACTCTCTCTCCACTGCCTGGATTTCCTCCCGTGTGGGCCAGATGTCCCTCAGGAAGATCTCTCGCCCTTCAGAATTAATAGCTAGAAGACAGAGGGGAGATCAAAGAAGCCAACGTCAATACAAAGCCATCTTTGTCAAATAAAAGCCTGGGAAGAAAGAATGGGAAAAAAAAACAAACAAACAAAACTATAAAGACCCGCTGACCGAAAAAAAACAGAAAATGATAAAGCAGTGATTGAACTACTACTTCAACTCACCAATTGGTTCTTTCTCGAAGTCGATCCTCACAGTGCCTGCGATGGCATAGGCGATAACTAGGGGTGGAGAAGCCAGGTAGTTCGCCCGGGTGTTGGGGTGAACACGCCCTTCAAAGTTTCGGTTCCCCGACAGGATCCCTGCAGCAACCAAATCTCCCTAGCAACAAGGGGTCAAAGTTAAGACCTCAAACTACCAAAGGACCAATAGGAGACACAGAGTACCCAAATCTAAACAGCTTGTCGCTCAGTTGTTAAAATAGCTCTAGTGATTGTATTGTGAGTGTGCCATTGGGTGCCGTCGGGATTGGTTATAGTTGCAAACCTTTAACATTAGAACTGCACATTCAAAACATGGCTTTTTAAAGTAAAAAAAAACACCGGTACCTGGGTAATGGCCTCCACCACAGGCTCTGGGAGGGGCCCACTGTTGCCTATACAGGTCATGCAGCCATAACCGACAACCTCAAAGCTAACGGGAAAGAGGAATAGCAAAATTATTGTTTACAGAAAGAAAAAATTCAATAAATAGGCTGTAATTTATTGTTTAACGTCTTAAATCTAACTTCAGTTGACTGTGACAAGTGTGGCAGGGAAGGTGGCATAGGTTTGTAGGGACTATAGTCATGTGGGGTAAGAACATGGGTTTGTAGGGACTATAGTAATGTGGGGTAAGAACATGGGTTTGTAGGGACTATAGTCATGTGGGGTAAGAACATGGGTTTGTAGGGACTATAGTCATGTGGGGTAAGAACATGGGTTTGTAGGGACTATAGTCATGTGGGGCAAGAACATGGGTTTGTAGGGACTATAGTAATGTGGGGCAAGAACATGGGTTTGTAGGGACTATAGTAATGTGGGGCAAGAACATGGGTTTGCTTTGAACTGGTAACCAAGGGGCATGCTTACATTAATCTACATGAGTTTATTTATGTATGAGTCTGTATATGTTGTGGTCCATAGGAAATTTTACCATCTTACCCTAGCTGAAACAGGTAGTCCATAACACCACTCTCCTTCAAGTAGTAGGTGACAACCCCACTGCCAGGCGACAAGCTGGTCTTTATGTACGGCTTCACACTCAAGCCACACTTTATTGCCTTTTTCGCAAGGAGCCCTGAAAGAAAACAAATGGTTCAAGTTTTATTAACCATTTCAAATACCTATAGTATTATTACGTTTTAAAGAGCGGGTAAAGTATGTACCGGCTCCAAGCATGACTGAGGGATTGCTGGTGTTGGTGCAGCTTGTGATGGCGGCAATGACCACAGAGCCATGGGATAGAGTATACTCTTTGTCGTTGTACTGGAATGGGATCGCAGCGGCATGACGGTCCGGGGCCATTTGGAAACCCTTGAAACCTTGCTAAAAGTGACATGTTTATTCAGGGTGGACAACTATTCACTCAACAAGACAACAAGCAAATTTTTTAAGCGTGCTAAACCTGAAGGGTACCGTCCACACCTTCTCCCCAAGGCAAGTTTCAAAGTCATTTTTCATGTCCGAAACAGCGATTCTGTCCTGAGGCCTTTTGGGACCGCTGCAGCAAGGAACAACTGTACTCAGATCAAGCTCTACCACCTAAGAGATAGCCAGAGGCAGGGGAAGAGAAAGAGACAACCAGTGAAACTTGTGTTTAGTGGTTTGATTGCTTGTTATTAGGTTACATAACTGGAGCTTTTTGAAGATTAAATAGCGGGGCCAGCCCTATAGACGCAAATGACCGTCACTGACCCACTGACTGAGTGATGAAGTTACACAATACGTTGTTTGCAGTCACATGATTCCGATGACTTGCGAAATTCAGATGGAGGGTAGGAAGTGAAAAGCAGAATGGACTAGATGGGGGGAAAGCCCGTATTGTGCTAGTTTAGACAATATTATGAGAAATGAAAGCCCTCTAGCGACAAGGCCTTTGGCCACAATTTCGCACATCTAGGGGTGGGTGAGACTACACATTTTGGTTTCAATTAGTTTTGTTTTATTTAAAGTGGATGACAATGCCAGACCCACTAATTCGAAGGCAAAGTCTGCCAGTGAGCGACACTGTTGTGCTATGTTAGCCTACAAATATATAATACACACAACTTTAGCACTAACCTGTGTGAAATCAGGATCCTGAGAGACATTATTATAGTCCCTGTACATGGCCACCGCTTTCAAGTACTTTGTAATGTAGTCCAGTTTTTCTGCGTCTCGCCCTGAACAAAAGTGGTAAAATTGGTAGGAAAGCACTTAAAGGGATAGTTCACGTGTTTAACAATATCTGCGATAAAGCAGCTAGGCTTCTGAAAAGCTTGAGTTAACCGTATTGTTAAACCGTAACCCTATTTTTAAACACAAGATGTTTACACAGAATCTAACTCCGTAACCAAACTCCGTCACCTAAACACACATGCAATCCAATTCAGTATTTCCTGAGCCGCCGTCCTAACTGTCCTCATAATTCCCCTACCGTTTAAGGACGGACTTCCTCGGTTACAACGCTCACCTGTCTGCTCTAGATACCCGATGCTCACGTTGTCCACAGGAAAGAAGGCCGCCGTTGCCCCGTACTCTGGACACATGTTAGCGATGGTGGCTCTGTCGGCGATGGACAGCTGAGCCACGCCTGGGCCGAAAAACTCCACAAACTTCCCCACGACGCCTACCTGACGCAAGTGCTGCAAGCGGAGAGAAAGCGTGTCGACAAAATCGTTACCGTTTTGTTTGCACTGTGAGTGGAACGTTCCGGAACTAGGAAGGCCGCGCGGGAAAGCTTGCATTTATAAGCAATTCAGATTACCTTAGTGACAGTGAGGACAATGTCTGTGGACGTAATGAGTTTGTCCGGGATGCCGTGAAGCTTGTATCCAACCACCTCGGGGAGTACCATGCTGATTGGCTGGCCCAGCATAACGGCCTCGGCTTCGATCCCGCCCACACCTGTGGTCGAAGCGGGAACGTTTTTAAGTCTCAAAACGATGAACAGGGCTCCTCATACGTGGGACTGAGCAGTCAACAACATGTTATCATCGTCTTTTAAAAAAAAACGACAAAGAATAGCTCCAAACTACGAAGTGTTTAAATCAAGGTTTGCCAATTTAATATACTGATCAACTCTTATTCTCCTGTGTAACCTGTACAGGACAAGAGTAAAAGGCCTTACCCCAGCCTAGCACACCCAGGCCATCAATCATGGTGGTGTGCGAGTCCGTGCCCACCAAGCTGTCGGGGTAGTAGTATCCGTCCTGATTAAACACCACCCGGGCAAGGTACTCCAGGTTGACCTGGTGGACAATCCCTGAACCAGGGGGGATGATTCGCATATTCCTGAATGCTTTAGAACCCCACTGCGGAGGAGAGAGAATTCAATATATGTTTTTTAAGGGTTAAGGGATAACCTCTAAAGTGAACACATGTTAGACCTTACATGGGCCAGTAAAGGGTGTTCTGAAGGATAGTTAAAGCTTTGATACCTTCAAGAATTGAAATCTCTCTCTGTTTCTGTCAAATTCCAGGTCCTGGTTTTTCTGTAGGCTATCAGACCTTAAAGAAAGCAATGTTTTCAAAATCAAATGTTTTGTACTGCAGTGAAACCATAAACAGTAATGATAGAATTACAGAATTAAATTTCCCTTTTTGTTTGGCTAGGGTATTAAAGAGTAACGTTTCTGACTAATTAAGCTATCGCATCATTCCTGTGTTCTGAATTGCTTTCAGGTAGTAAAGGAAAATGTCAATTAGTTGTGTAGCTCTCTGTTCTAACTGCAAACAGTGGAAGATCAGAAGATACCTTAGAGGCAGCCACTTCCCCTGTTAGTTACTGTTAGCCAACACATTTGGGGTTACCTTCATTTTTCACTGAATCTGTATGCTGGCTGGGACACCCTTTCTGAATGATCATATGTACTGTACATCAGCCTGTGTTGCCTGCATTGTAGTATATTTTCTGCATTCTATGTAAATTTTATTGCTGTGAAGCACTTTGAGCTACAATTCTTGTATGAAAGGTGCTATACAAATAAAGTTTATTATTATTATTATTATTATTATTATATTTTCGGCTGATGAGGTGACCACAGGTCCGGCAGTGCCATGATCAACAAGAGTAAAATCACTGTCTTACTTCCTGTTGAAGTCCACCTGGATGGAATGGTCAATGACGAGGTCCGCCGGACAAACAGGATTAATCTTCTCTGGGTTGCCGCCTAGTTTCATCACTGCATCACGCATGGCAGCAAAGTCCACTACAGCAGGCACACCGCTATGAGGGGAAGTTTAGAGAGGAACAAAATAAGGAACTGGCATTTTCAATTAATTGCTGGCCCGGAAAAAACAGCGTTGCCATCGAAGATTAAAGACTGATGAGGACAGCCGATGCTGTACGACAGAGAGATAGAAGTGTGGACGTACGTGAAATCCTGGAGAATGACACGGGCAGGTCTGAAGGGCACCTCCACAGTTCTTGTTTGGGTCTGTTTCCAGTTGAGAATACTCTCCACATCTGTCCGCTTCACCAGAAACTCATCACAGTTCCTCACAGCAGACTCCAGAAGCACACGGATTGAGAATGGTAGACGGTCTGAGGAGGAGATGGGTATTAGGCTATTGTCAACTTCAAAATCTGCCTGTGTGCCCTTATTAAAGTGTTGAAACTCAATCAAATTCTTTGTGATCATTTCAAAAATAACAAGACATCTAATTTATTGACTGCTTTCACTTGTGCTCTTAAATTACATTTACTTTCTCGTTGACTAGCACATAGTTTCATATCTTTATTTGATACAATTTGTACTTACCATATCTGGGATCCCCAAGTTTTGAAAGATTATAAAACTGTTTATCAGGATTCTCAGGGTCCAGAGGCTCAACTATATGTTGAAAGGGATTTTTCACAGTCCCAGCCATCTTTGCCTAATCTTCAACAAGCTAGGAAAAACTCCAAGGTTCAGCAAACGTCCAGAATGCTCCAGGTAAGAATCTAAAAGGAATCTAAAAGGAAAATATAGGTCTGTTTTTAAAGACAGTGTGAAACGATGAGCCGATGTCAGTTCATGACTAGTTTCTCTGAAAACAAAAGAAAAAGAAAGTAAGTATGGGCAGGAGTTACACAAATTGAACAGGGGGAGGGTTCATCATCTTGGTCAATGCTAGCCAAATACAACAACTACAACTGTGCCAAAGGGCAACAACTGATTACATAGTATTAAAGTGTAACTACATCCCCAGGTCTGAGCCCACTGCATAATTATGAAAAAATGCCAAAAAG
>OMKK01086918.1:0-11368 GCA_900302305.1 Polymixia japonica
ATCTCTAGATCTAAGTTATCAACAGCCTGACTTGCTCTCATTAGACTCTATGCTTCAGGTAACAAGTGACATTGTCGCTAATAGCAAAAGAGCTATTCGTAAATATGAGATATGCTTCTACCCATTTGAATTTTGATGACTCGCAGGTCAGTCATCTCATTTGGCCAATTTGTAAGTATGTCGCTAGACTGCAATTGTTGTTTGACATGTACTGGTACCCGCAGAAGTGGAACTAGTGCTGAGATGTTTTACTCAAGTAGATGCATTGCTACCTCACTTAATCTTTACTCAAAACAGAGTAAAAAAAAAACCTGTCAAGAACGTAGCCAATGTAAAATACTAACTATTAAACTCTACTTTACAGTAAAAATCAATGAGATTTTGTTCATACATTAAAATCATTAGCCTAAGGTTTTGGGACATTTGAGCTCATATCAAAAGAGTGTCAGTTTTAGAAGATACTCCTAAATGACTATTTTACTTTAAATGCCAGATGTCATTGTACCCACAACTGAAGGAAAAGACACTTAAAATGTAGGACCATAAGTACAGGGAAGGCTTTCAAAAGTACTCAGAAATTAGTGTTTCGGCAATTAAAGGGGTAACTAGTTCTCAGGGCAGTAACTGTTCGTACATGCTAGCCAATTAATTCATGCCCTGGTCTAGCCATTATGGTTAAAGGCATTGGTATTTTGCTATGTAAACTCACCACTGTCTACATACAGAGTTGACTACTGTTAACAGCTAAGTTTAACCTTGAGCGACGACTGGTGTTGTCAAAAACAGTGTAGTGTAGCCACAGGGTGGGACAATGCACACGCCTTTCTTCTCAGTCTGGCTGGAGACATCAACAGAGCTGATTGTACTACTGAGATCGGTGACATCATTCACTCCCTCAGCAGACACACACACACACACACACAGACACACACACACACACACATACTCCTCCTCAGCGGCCCCCTCCGCAGGCCAGTGGTTCTAAAAGGAGCCTCTTACAAAGCGCGGGGGTCAAAAAGTCCAGTGAGCAGGGGCGGCCCGACGACTCCATTGACCTGCATCATAGACATCATCAACAATGGCCGTTTGATGAATCTCCATTACAACTCCTGCACACACACACACACACACACACACACACACACACACAGACACACAGGCTTACTATCACTTCCCAGCAGGCCTCTTACTCTACATACAACCTGCATCTGTCTTGCAGTCACAATAACCGGCCTGTTGTAGGACAGCGCGCCCCGCCCCCGCCGAACTGTCTGCCCAGTCCTCGCTGGTTCAATGGGGCTCTTATATCACCAGAGAAACATCCAGTGCCAAACAAGACTGGCACAGAGCGGGGCCAGCGTGGGCACGTGAGAAAAGCATGGGCGCCTCGGACTCATCCCGTGATCCCACACACTCACTTTTAACCCGGCGGGCCGGCGTACTCTAAAACTAAACTCATATGTTACGTGTTGTTGTCTGTTGAACGGCAGACGCTCTCACAATGTAGACGGTTCTCACCAGGAAGCTGGGCGCTCTCACGTCCTCTGAGGGACCATTTTGACAAAAGCAATGATAAAAACATAGCCGACGCTAAAGCACGACAAATGAATTTACATTAACATATACATGTAAAAGCTGTAGCCTGCAGCAGCTTTGCAAAATGGCCGCCATTCACAGAGGGCCGTTTGGGATGCAAATGCACTGGTCCCATGAGGGTCCATAGAGACGCTCTCCGTGGGTGATGGTATCTGCTGTGTTTGCATGTCCTGGAGGACACGCTATGGAACAAAACAGCCCAGGGACAACCAGTCTGTATGGAAAAACACACTGGATGACTTGTACCACCAAGGCGTTGTCTCTAAATCAACAAAGCAGGCTAATGACAGCGGGTGACGTTTAGCTTTTGGTGCAACAGCGTTGTTTCTTATCCTTAAAGCCACTCTGTCCAAAAACAAGCTCATGGTGTGTTATCTCCTAACTCCAAAAGAAATAGCTCTGAAGGCCAAGTGTGTGTGTGTGTGTGTGTGTGTGTGAGAGAGAGAGAGAAAGAGCTAGAGAGAGAGATAAAGTTAGTGGGCGTGTGTATGCGGGTGTATACAAAAAGAGTCAGTTGTGTGTGTGTGTGTGTGTGTGTCTGTGCGAGCGTGTGCGCGCGCGTGTGTGTGTGTGTGTGTGTGGCTGATAGGCGTAAACAGTCTTCTCCGAGTGTTGCATTTGCCTTCGCTGATTACATCTCCTCTGCCTTCTCTAACCAAATCAGTCTTGCCCCTGCTTGTTGTAGAACACACAGACTCAAACATATTCACACACACACACACACACACACCACTGATTAAACACAAGCTAGCGCAGCTCCTGCAGAGACGTGATATGTAAACATTTCAAACACGGGAGAGATGAACCGCTCTGAACTTCCCCTTTTGGCTGCATTGTCAACAAACAGGCTGTTTTGCCCATGCAAATGTAAAAACCCCAGAGGGAAGTAGATGGAAATCTTGGACAGTGATGAACTCATATTCCCTTGTCCCTGTATGCTAATGAGAGGCTTGGATCGGTTGTCAGGGGGTTTATAATTACAGGGCTGGGGAGGAGGTCTAAGGAGCTGTAATGAGCCGTACAGCCCAATAGGTCCTCTAGCTTGGAGAGCCAAAGGCTAACCGCCTCCTGTGGATCCTGAATCACTTTGTGTGTGTGTATGTCTGTCTGTCTGTCTGTCTGTCTGTCTGTCTGTCTCTGTGTATGTGCTTCTGTCAGAGGGTGTGGGCACGCTTGTGTGTGGGAACGCTTATTTGTGTGTTGCAGGTTTCGCTCACATCCTCCAACTGTCTCACGGAGGCAGGGTTGTATTTAAGGTCGAAGCAACGAGATATACTGTTTCAACGGTTTCAGTCATTGGTTACAGCTTGAAAAGACCACACACAAAACGACCTGGACCTTTTGGGCACAACAGCGTGGGCTAGCGTGAAAGCAGAGCAACTGTGCTGTTTTGGTCTCTAATAACACACACACCTTTTGGATATTCAAAAAGTTCCATCCACAGTTTGTGTTTCAAAGAAATTAGCACCAACTTTCTGTTACCATTGAAGGTAGCTATGCTTGTCCAGGTCAAAGAGGTATGATATCATTATTCTTAAAAAAGTAATTTCAAAGAGTCAATCCTCGCCTTCAGTGCAACTATGGAAGATTATTGCTGGCACAAGGAGCACCATTTATTAGAAATAAAAACCTTGATAAGTCCTTTCTAACCCTTTAAAAAAATAGTGGCACGTTTCACTCCTGTGGAAACGTGACGGTGCCTGACTCACTGGTTCACTGAAAGAGTCACAGCAATGCAACAGATGCTGTGTGGCGAGACAGCAAGTTCAGAAACATCTTTTTAAGTATATCGTGTTACTTTGCATTTCTGTGGGAGTAGATGTAACTTGGTCTGATTTCACGCAAAACATGCCAAACATAACTGCTTCCCATTTGCTCTACCCCATGTGGTGAAATCATTGTTTATGAACCTGAAAATGTGACTGAAAGAGTGAATGACTAATTCTAGTTCTGAGGCAGCCAAGCATCTGGCCCAGAGCAGCTGTTAGCCTGGGAGCCAAATTGTCCGAAACTGGTTCTCTCTGCATGCCCACCGTCCTGGTCATCTAACCTTCGACCCCCTAGGAGGCCATAAATAACTCACCAGAAACTAAAGCTTGAGTCATGCTGTCCTCACAACAGGTAACTCTGGAAACGTGCACTCAATCATTTGCCATGTCACAGTATCTTGTTTACATCTTGACCTGTATGTTAAGTTATGGGCACCCCCCCCATCCTTCTCTGTTTCAGTTTGTCTTTTTCACAAATAGTAACTGTGAGCCTCTCCCTGTATTGATATTATAATAGATCAATTGGACTTTCGATTTTTGAGCTTGTTGGACTTTTGTAACCATTCCCTGGTATTTTACTCTACCAGGCAGGCTCCTGTTCTGTCCATCCTCCTTGACGTACGATAGCGTCGGTTTGTATGTCAGCTGATCCACGCTTAGCTGTTCATTGAGACAGGACAGACATGCAGGGAGGAAAACAGGGACTCTTTCACTGTCAGGACGCTCACAGTGGCCTGTGACTTGACCTTTTGACATCCCACACAGACCAGATGACCTTTCCGCTATGAAGAGACCTCTGCAGAGGGGGCCTCTGTCTGAGTCTTTGGCTGCCAGCACCTCATTTACATTGCACGGCTGTCATGGAGAAAACATCCTTGAAGCAGACAACTATTATGGACTTGGGCAACTAAAAAGCCCAAAAATGTAAAGAGTAATTGATATGAATATCAACCTCTAAAGTATTGTCTCACTCTCAAATCCCGTCTAAAAGCTTCAGTCAGTGGTGAGCAGAGCAGCGCAACGTGACCTTACAGCTCTTACAACTCCCCTTCTTTCTACTTAATTCCAGCCTTCCCTGACTGTATTTACACTAAACCATTGTTGAATCATTGAAAAAAAAAATCCCTCCACACTTCCATGAAAGAGGAAACTACCATTGTTGTGATCACCTCACGACTCGACTGAGACAGTTTTGTATAATAAACGCTCACGGAGGGGAATAACGTGTGCTTTCACAACGCGCCCATCTTCATACATCAGAAAGGCCCTTACTGGCTCTTTGAGGGCCACTTGGAGTGAAAACAACACAGGGGGCCTTGGCGTCTGCCTCTCAGTCATTAGCCTATAGGAGCAGCCATTTGGTAAACAGATTCCTTATATGGGGCCATGCTACTTCAATCACCCATACTATTCATCAGACAGGGAGAGCGCTAACAAGACAGACTTAAAGAGAGAGAGCTATGGTCAGAGAAAGAAGAGGGAGAGAGAAAAAAGCTTTTAGGTACCACAAAGGAGTGGTCAGAATATGAACATACAACATATAAGAACATTTAAAGTGCAATAGGGCGTACAGTAGTTATCGCAACTCTCACATCCAAACACTATGATACCGAGCCCTGTGAAAAAGGTAGAATCTCTCAGATATACTTTATCCATTAAGAGACATTATAGACCAACAGCCCCGCAAAGATGACGGAATCATTTTTTCCAACTGATCATTTGATGACCCATCAAGCATGAATACTAGAGGCCAGTATGAAATGTCCACACTTCAGTCAAAGGCTTAAGATTACATAAACACTGGGATTTTGCTTGCCACACTACACAGATAGCTAAAGAGTTTCTTAAGTGTTTCTGGAGATGGACAATGGTCAAAAAGGGCAAGAGATGACTTTCACACGAGACAAGGATTATAAGGAGAGTCCACGGTACATGAGGCACAACATTTCAGCCCGCCATGTTATGCCAGGTTTCAATCTTTCAGATTAGCAGGAGTGACTGATGAAAAGCAATGTTTGTTTTATACAAGTCAACAGAGAAGATTGTACAGATTGTTCCCCAATGCAGCCAGAAGGGGGTGTGGTTTCATCTTGTGAGATGAGGTCAACTCTATAATGTCTACCCAGGTTAGTCCTGAAGGCATGGCAGCGCTATTAGTTATTTATTGACAATCATAGAGCAAAAGTCGAATCATATACTATATTATTAATTGTCCATTCCCTGTAACAAAACAAACAAACACAAAACTAAATGAAACCCTTTATATCAGGTAATCACACAGTTTTACATGAAGTAACACTGGAGATGGATATCATTACTTGAAAACAAAGGAACTTGTTCTTCAAGTAAGTAAGTAAGTAAGTTGACTTCTATTACATCTCTTCCTCTCTCATGATGACACAAACAGGGAAATGTTTTGGTGTCCCCACCCTGTTGGTACGTTCTAAATTTGAGGCTGCGGGTGCGTGAGAGAGAGTGGTTGTATATCTTTTGATCACATGTTAGGAATGTAAACAGGGAGTGGGAAACAGGTGACATTACAAACTGTATACCGCCTTTGCCCAAGCTGGTTAGTGCGTTCAACGTGACAGTGATGGAACAGGAAATGGATGTTTGCGGCAGGAGGGCAGGAGTTGCTCAGTGACATTCTATTTCTAATATTTTTATAAAATTTCATGATATAGAGTAATATCAAAATGGTCGACTCTATGTCCGCATTGGCCTTGCGAGGCTCGGGCTGATTTAAAACAGTAGATGGCGTGTTGAGCCATTTCCAACCCATGAAATGCCGATTTTTATAAATTTGGTGTCAACGTCAATATTAACACCAACACCTTGGTCACCACCTTGACCTTTCTAATGAACTGAACACTTCTTATAATCGTTTTAATGTCCATGATTTTAGTGAGGAGCTGTCAGTCTTCAAAAATGCTGTTCCCGAGCAGAACAGCGTGCGTGTTGATAGGGGCAAGGTCCTGAAACTTCTCCGGGGTGTAGAGGAAAGGAAAAGCCCCGGCCCCGATGGCATCGGAGGTCGTACACTTAAAAAATTGCGCCGAACAGTTGTCAGATATATTCTGTTTTATGTTCGCGTTGTCACTCCAGCCCCAGAGGGTGCGTTGTCTTTGGGAGGATGCCATCGTTGTACCTGTGCCAAAAAAATAAAGCTCCTAAGTCACTTAATGACTGCACACCTGTGGCACTGACCTCTCTTATTATGCAACCGTTTGAGAAGATCGTGAAGGACGCGCTTCTGAACCGAGGTTGTTATTGTTATGAAAACTAACGAAATAACAAAAACTAGGTGTGAAAAAAAACATTTTCGTTAACTGAAATAAAAAATAAAAAAGAGGCTTTACAAAAAAACTATAACTAACTGAAACTGTATTGTGTGTTTACAAAACTAACTAAAATAAACTAAAATTATAGAGAAATGTCTTTAGTTTTCATCTTTGTCAATTTATTTCATACATAAGCCTAGTATTTTGGGTGGATATGAAATCTATCGGTGTTGCCAATCCGTCCACGCCTGGCATCATGGCAGGAAGGTTGGGAGAAAGCACCAGAGTCTCATTTGGGATTACTTTGAATATGACTCAGATAAGAGCAAGTGCCTTGCAGTGGAATGTGATAAAATATGTGGAAAATTTCTCAAGGGGAAAAATCCCACAAATCTAAAAGTCCATTTGAAAAGCTTCCACAAGAAGGCTAAGCTAGTTTACCTTGACAAGGAGAACGCCCACCTCCCTCGAAACAGAAGCTAAACTATAGTTGTGTTTTTTGGATGGTTGTTCATCTGTCCTAAGTGAATACATTTGATGTTTTGTTGGTGTGAGTTTTTATTACACAATACTTTTCTGACCTTTTTGAATCTCACCCCTGACAAATACCCCATATTACAAAACAAGACTAAAACTAACACTGAAACTAATAAAAACAAACTAAAAAAACTAAGCATTTTCAAAAAAATAAAACAAATAAACCTAAACTAGCAAACCTGCTTTAAAAACGAATTAAAGTGGCAATCTCAAAGATCTCAGAAGATTTCAATTTTTAAATAAATGTCTGTTAAGTAACTATCTATCGCCGAATGAGGTAACACAATGGTGATTGACTCTATGGCCCACTGATGAAAGCCTTGCATTTGCAGTATTACGAGTATTGAGAACGGGTGTCTGTGGCGACTTCCCCGCCATGAAAACTAATGAAAAATACAAAACTATAATAACTGTTCTGAACACAGTTCAGGCAAAATTGGACCTGCTCCAATTTGCCTACAGGTCAGGCAGGGGTGTTGACGATGTGACAGGCACCTTATTAAACATGATTATGGCACACCTGTGGGTGCAAAGACTTTAGTGTGACTAGTTTTTATTGATTTCTCATCAGCTTTTAATTGTATCCAGCCTCACATTTTAGCAGGAAGGTTAGAGAGCATCCACAACATTGATCCTGGCCTGATATGTTGGCTGATGGATTTCTTAACTGAAAGGTCGCAAACGTGTGAAGGTTAATGGTGTTTTATCAAATGTTCTTTTTTCCTCCACCGGATCACCCCAGGGGTGCGTCCTCTCGCCTCTTTTATTTATCTTGTACACTAACACGTGCCAAAGCCAATATGCGAGGCGTCATATCATTAAGTTAGCAGACAATTCTGTCATCATCTCTCTTCTCAGCGGTGATGACCCTGATCATGGCCCTGTAGTGGCGGAATTCACGGACTGGTGCAAGTCGTCCTTCTTGGACATCAATGTGTCCAAAACCAAAGAGAAGACAATAGATTTTAGGGAGAATTCTACGTTCATCTCTCCTGTGGTGATTAATGATCAGGCTGTTGAGTTTGTGCAGCAGTACAAATATCTTGGCACTGTAATTGATGACAAGCTGACCTTCGAGCTTCATGTGGATGCTGTGTGTGGAAAAGCCCATCAGTGCATGTACTTTTACCATAAGCTTGAAAGTTTGTTGAAAGAATGTTGACAATGCCTTCATGAAAATGTTTTATTCCTGTTTTGTTGAATCCTTTGTCAGCTGGTACGGGTCACTTACCCTCAAAAACAGAAACCGATTGCAGGGTATCGTCAAAGTGTGCAGCAAAATTGCAGGCACGACCTTGAATGACCTTCCTCATCTGTACAAGTTTAGGACTTTGAAGAAGGCCCAGTCAATCGTGGCTGATCCTAGACACCCCCTGTCCAAGGAGCTCAAGTTGCTTCCGTCTGGCCGTAGATACATTTTGCCAAGATTCAGGACTAAGAACTAATTTGTCCCTGCTGCCATTGGCCTTGTGATTTTTATATTGTATTTATTGTCTATTTATTATTGTTTGTCTGATGGTTATGTGGTTACTGCTGGCTGTACAACACATTGGCCCTCAGGGATAATAAAGATATCCTTATCCTTATCCTTATCCTTATATGTGTGTACCAAGGGGGTCATCATAACTTATTCAAATCAGCTCCCTTGTCTCACATATGATGCAAATTACATTTGGGATCCTCTCCTCTACAGCTGCACTTGCAATCAGCTCCACTGTGGAAACCTTTCCTCCAATGTCAATAATAACCAGATTTCATACAGACACACCATAAGACAATTTACACATCTTCACCTTGCCCCAAGGACGCACACTCCAGGCACCTCGAGATTTTACATACATTAGAATATAGAAAGCCTCATAGTTTAACATCGGTGCCTATGGAAGTAGCGGAAATGTGATCCGAGTCAAGTCTACTGTCTATGATTGGGTCTGTCATGTCTTTCCTCCCATATCCTACTACACAATGCCTCATGGATTATATTTCCATTTGTCCCCTGAGGATACCTGCATTCACAGCCAAAAGAATTCCAGGAAGTGGTCCAGGAAGTATGTTTTCTACCATAGATAGGACAACATATTTTGAGCAATGCGTTACATAAGTGACACATTAAACGTTTCTACCTCCATATAATGACACTTTTGCAGCGACAACATGCCGCTTAGTCAGTTTTCTTGAGCAAAAAACAATAAGGAAATGCATGGCTCTCCTGAATATTGATATCTAATAAAGTTATGGGTAAATTCGCAGATATGGTCTGAACTGCTTTAAGTTCTTATACCAAAAAACAGCAAAAAGCTCTACATGACCTCATTTGTACGTTGAATGATTTATACCAAGTTGGTCCCTAGAAATGTACCTCAGCCAACTAAAAAAAAACGCATTGCCCCTGCACTGAGCATGAATATGGAACGTCTCAAACAGTCTTTTGTGCTTTTTCTGTTTTCTTT
The DNA here is from genome assembly GCA_900302305.1 of Polymixia japonica. Classification (NCBI taxonomy): domain Eukaryota; kingdom Metazoa; phylum Chordata; class Actinopteri; order Polymixiiformes; family Polymixiidae; genus Polymixia; species Polymixia japonica. The sequence goes on from OMKK01086918.1 coordinate 9,634, forward strand.
GGGACTGTAAAATACAGTATATTAAGCACAAGTAGAAAACATTAAAATTTTCTTAGACCTTTATTGTGTCCGGCGCCAAACATTTCCAGTGAAGCCTCAACTTGGCCTAGCGACGGGGACCATCAATGTAGAGTTTGAAGAACCGGGGTATTAGGCGACATTTTGCAGCCAACGGCGATTGTTCTCTTACTTCGCTATGCCAAGGAACACATCCAGGCCATCCTGGACCTTACACTCCTTCATAAAAACGGATGTCGTAATACCTATTCCAAAATTTAAATGTAACAGCGGTTAACTGGGTACAGAGAACACGCTCCAAGACCACTAGCTATGTCTCCTTTACTCAATTCCTCTCTTCTTATTATTTATACTGATGCACCTCAACAGTCTAAAGGTTATTTCTTACCCTCATTATTTATGCTGCACGTATGATGGGATGGTGCAAGTCAGAGCAATTTCAACAAGAGAATCCAGGGATCGTGAAGATGTTTTTCCTAATCTCACTATGTTTGACTCTCTCCTTATTTCAGCCCATTCTTTTTACCATTTTAACAACAATGTAACTACAATTTGCAATTTAAACAACACAAGGTCTGTGAAACGTTCCTTTAATGCAGTTTGGAGGAAGAGAGACAAGACAAACTAAATTTGTCGAGGCTTAATAGGAAGCCACCGAGGAGAAGCAAACACTCAGGAACGCCGACATTACCCCTTAAATTCTGCAAAACCTAGAGGAGACAAAGGACAATTGACAATTAACAACGTTGGGATTCACTTCATTACAGACCCGGAGACTGCAGTGTTACAGAACTCGGGGATAAGAGAGATGGATAGAGAGAGAGGGAGAGAGGGAGGGACAGGCAGGGCACAGGAAGGAGAGGGAGACGGCACCCAATACCTCGTTTCTCTTCACTAAATGACACTTGCGTTGACGAATGAAAGAGGATGAGAACAATTTCATTAGAGAGCGCGAGTGGGAGATGGGAAGGGACTGAGCACGGCGAAGTGCGGAAGGTAAACAGAATGGTTAAAACGCCGTTAAAACAACAAGCGGTTATTCCGAGCTTAACGTGCCAGCCCCTGCACATCGGGTTACCGCCTCGCGTGAAACGTGACACTATTGCTCCCGTCTCTATAACCTGACTATTGTTTTTCGACGTATTTCGAGGAGCTCGGCGTACGGCGAAGTGGCACTCGAAGATCACGCGAAATGACTATTACACTAGGCGCCTCCCGGTTGTAGAAACAGGTTATTGCATATTTCATCTCGCCTCTGACATTGGCCCGCGCTCGTCTGTTTGAAGTGTGACTGATCTTGTCGAGACTCAGATCAAACAGTCAGCGAGAATAAGCCACCTGGCGCTGCTTTCCATGGAAACAAACGCTCCTCTCTCCATGCAAACATTATTGGCTATTCAGAACCCCCAGGCAATCTGCCCTAGGCAAATTAGCTGTATTGTTTGCTCTACCGAGGTACTGAGTGGGAACCAACCGTAGCTGTTATACAACGTAAAAGCAGGGGAGAGGTTGTGAAAGAAAACACAACAAAGCGACGTGCAGAACTTTGCGTAGCCCCTGTGTTACGACACGGAACAACTGGCTCAACAAGCCAACAACAACATCCAGGGGTTTATTAAAGGTAACAAATGAGGACTCTGCGTTGCGTGTCACCCTCCCGCAAGGGCATACACGTGCATTATCAATTATCATTCATCAAACGGCTTGAGCCAAGGCT
>OMKK01086919.1:0-10058 GCA_900302305.1 Polymixia japonica
CTATGGGAAAAAATGACTTTTAAAACTTAAATACTGTAAAAAATTATAAAGAATATTAAAAAGTTGAATGTGAGCATAAAACTACAAAAGTAGCTGAACGTTTTAAACATTGAATGAAGTCTGTACGACAAAGTATTAAGGAGTACACAAAAAGTGCACGGAATAATAATAATAAATAAATAAATAGTGGGAATAACAGTAGTGTGCTAGCTACATAGCTAGCCCACTAATGAGGATATAATATGAGAATGAGGGAAGAAAATAAAAGTGTCATTACCAACACTGATCTGTTTTTGTCTTCGTTTTTACTTATGTCTTTCTTTTGACCTTGGGGTGGGTCAGGTGGGCAATATAGGAGGATTTGTGTTTTGGGGGTTGAGTTGTGATTGACCTCAGTATTTGAAAAATCCTGGCTACGGCCTTGTGTGTGAGAGACAGAGAAGGATAAATAAGCACTTTCCATATTCCCTCTCTTCCTCTTCCTGTCTTCCTTTTTCTAATGAAATATTTACCATATGAGTCAACGCTACTCTTGCTTTCTCCCAGACACATTCAGACTATAGTTGTCTGTTGTCGCTGGTCTCCCAGTCCTGTTTCCCAGCTACACTCATCTGGTTTATTGGAATTGAAAGTAGACAAACCTGATTTTGCTTGCAAAGTTCATCCCTATTTGATTTGTCTTTTCATAGTGATAGATGAGACATGAGTTGACCTTTTTGTATCCTGTCGATGCTGAGATGTTCCAAGATGTGTGTGTGTGTGTGTGTCTTTGTTTGTATGTTTAAGCTGACAGGCTGTGTTGTTGTTTCCTCCCAGGCTCCACGCGTGTTACGCAGCGTTGAAGATGAGACCAAATACATTGAGCTGATGGTGATCAATGACCATCTAATGGTGAGCATTTCTAACTAGATTGTATGATTAGAGCCGTCTCCTATCATAAGGCTATTCACCTATTTGTAACTTCACTATCATCGCAAATATTGCTGTGATGTCAGAGATTTGCTTAGAATTTTTTAAGAAACAGTCATGTGAAATAGGATGTTTTAGTTCTTGAGTTCTAGTACTTTCCTTTACACCCACCTGGTCAGAGCAGCATGTAGGAGATGAAATGCTCTGGACTAGAAGATCTGTTACATTGCAGTTGGCAGAAAAATCACTATGACATGATTCCTTAGGAAAAGCACAAACATAAAAAAAATATAGAAATAAAATTATATGTAAATAGAAAAGTTGTAACAGAATTATCAAATACAATTAAATGGAAGTTTTCCTGCAAAATTGCAGATTGTAAAACATCTGATAGTTCAGTCTGAAAATCCAGTTGAAAAATCCTTTGAAATGTCCTGTTGAAAGACTATCTCTGCCAGACTGAAGCCGTCATCTATCATTGGGAATTAGCTGTGTCTGCTTTCTGTAGGCAAATAGGTTCCTTGTTCTTTTTACGCAATAACTTTTTTTTATTTTTCTACTGTCAGCGAGTCCCCAAAGTTTTACTTGAATCTTGTCCTGGAACAGTATAGCTTGCATTAGAATTTGTACTTGTAATATTTTCCATACATATTTCGTACATTCAACAACTCCTGAACTTGGCTCAGAGACTGTGTCTGAAAGTTATTCCCACACCAGTAACAGTATCTGTCTTGTCCTTTACATAATGTATACATACAGTGGGCTACTTATTATGTCATTATACAGTATACTCATTATAGCAATTTCAAGAATTAATTATTACTGTTGTGTTCAGTGATTGGTTAATTTTACCATCATTATTGTATCTTCCTTATGTCTGCTCACTCAAATGCGTAAATAAGCCAAACAACCTAGCATTTTAAGTATACTGGTGTTTGAGTAGTTAAATTGCCTACTAATTTTAAATTTACTAAATTTTAAAATTTAGATGAAAATTCCAGTGCTCAATAGGTACTGTAGGATTCTCAGATAAGTCTCAAGTCTATGTCTATATCCAAATTCTCCTGTATGCGTCATACTACCTAGTATACTAATGCTCTAGATTATGGTTCTTAATTGGTCTCCATGTCTTCCCTTTCTCTCTCTCTCCAGTATAAGAAACATCGGCTTTCCGTTGGGCAGACGAATAACTATGCCAAGTCAGTGGTCAATATGGCTGACATGGTAAGAACTGTATTGATCCTCTTCTTGGAAAGCTTACCACAAGCACTCCCAATGATTGGCGTTGAGGAAACCTGTGTACTGATTTCTCATTTAACCAACCTCGTTCTCTCCACTTAAACCTGTCCTGGTCCATAATTCGCTGTGGTCAGCCATTAACTAGCCAGTGATGCCTTTCTGTTGCTAGAAGAACGTGGAACTGCAGTTGACTTCCAACAGAGCAAGATTTGTCTGCTGTGCTGATGAAATGTAATAGGCAGCAGGGTCATGTCTGTAAGCTGATAGGCTGGCAAAACGGGAAAAGGGTCATGTCTCTTTCCTTGCCCTTGGCGCTGGGTGATCATATGAAAGGAGCGAGATGTGGAAGCATTCATTGCTTTTCATAGAAGACATCAGCCCACTTTCCTAGTCTGTACCATGTTGCCAAGGCATCAATGCTAAAGGTATTGACATAAGGTATGATAGATATTATTGCCCAGAAATAACACTGTATATAAATAATTTGATATTGCACAATTTACAGGAATGTTATTTTTGAGATATCAAGAAGAGCAATATGTTTCCTTGTTTGCCTTGAAAATGACACAGTTATGCAGATTCCACTGATAGCCGTCTCTCGACTTCGGTGGGGAAAAGCTCCAGTTCTCAGCCTGGTTGAGGGGTTGCCACATCCAAATATATTCAATAAATTCAAAATATACATCAACCAATATATCAAACGTTAGCTAGTTAACAATGCATCAAATTACCAATGATTCTGCCATCCTGGGTAATAACCTGTTAACCTGTTAAACTGATCCCATTCACTGAACCTTTTCACACTTGGCATCAATGACCCTTCCTTCTTTTACAGTTTCCTTGGTCCAGTGGTCTCCAGTCCTGCCATGTGGGAGTGTACATGTTTTCAATCCAACAAAACACTGTACCAGCTGCTTTCACCAGTTAGTTACCCCCTCTCTGGTTGAAGGTGTGCTAAATACTGGGTTTAGTGTTTGGTTGGAAGAAAATCTGTGTACTTTTGGCCCTTGACGGCACATGATTGAAGACCACTGCCTTAGACTGTCTGCCCTTTTTTGCCTTGAGACTATTGGCATTCAGCTTAACCAAAGACGTTTTGCTGTTGCCCTTTTCTCTTGTGTTTGTCTGGCCAGGAAGCCTAATTGATTTCCATCTTATCAAAACAAACGCTATCATTGACTGTGTCATTTGTCCCCTTGGCGTCCTTCAGGAGACTGTCACCCTTGTTGACGTTGTCTGGCCTCCTATCATGTGCTGCTCTCTGATGGTAGAATCATGTTGATAGAAGACTGGGCGGTTACTGTTATGATAAAGAGCTGGATATGATGATGGATTTAATATATCATTTAATCATACATGCTGTTTAAAGTTATTTTGACACTGTCAGTCACACATGAACTTTGACCTTAGAGCGCCATCATTTGGTAAACAGATTTAGTAAGTTCTCTTAACAATGACTGATTTTGAAGTGATATTGATATTTCAGATCTTTAAGGAACAGCTTAACACCCGCATTGTGCTAGTTGCCATGGAAACATGGGCTGCTGACAACAGGTTCAACATTGACGATGACCCCATGGTGACCCTGAAGGAGTTCATGAAGTATCGCAGAGACTTCATAAAGGAGAAGTGTGACTCTGTTCACCTTTTCTCGTAAGTACGATTGCTAATAAGGCGTCTGCATGTGTATCAGCCTATGTATTATGTTTTTATAAAAATTAAACCTTCTCTCCTTTCTCAGAGGAAATCGTTTCCATAGCAGTTGGGGAGGAGCTTCGTATATGGGCGGAGTTTGCTCCTTAACTAAAGGCGGCGGGGTCAATGAGGTAAGCATCACACATTAAAGATCACAGATCAGTTAACCCTCCATTTTAACTGAAGCCAGACTTATGAATGGCATTTTTCCTTTCATCTAATGAGACTTATTTATTTATTTATTTACTTATCTATGTCCTTTTCAGTATGGAAAAACAGATGAGATGGCCATAACCCTTGCACAATCTCTTGGACAGAATATTGGCATTTTCTCTGACAAGAAGAGGATCCTCAATGGTACACCTTCATGTCTCTCTCTCTCCTTCTCTCTCTATGTCTCTCTCTCCTTCTCTCTCATATGTCTCTCTCTCCTTCTCTCTCATATGTCTCTCTCTCCTTCTCTCTCATATGTCTCTTGCATTTCCGTTTATGCAAATGTTTGTTTTGGTTTTGTTCTGCAGGAGAGTGTAAATGTGACGATCGTTGGTCAGGCTGTATCATGGATGATGTTGGGTAAGTCCTTCTAAAGTACATCACATTATAACTCATCCTTACAGCCACAGCAGCCATCTCCCGCGGTGTCCCTCTTCTCGCTGTGTGTGTCATCTAACTTTCTTGACAATGATTATACTCAATATCATCAAAAATCCCAGAACTGGGATGTTGTTGTAGTTTGATAATTCACCACTAGATGTCAGTTGAGTCTTGCTTATTCCGTATGATATTGGGTTATTTATATAACTTCCATGGGCTTATTATATCAGCAGTAAGGTGTTATGTAATATGCTTTTTAAGATTAGACTATAATGATAGATAAGACACTAGATATGTTTGCGGTTTTGTGCAGGAATCATGGCATTGGTTGTCTTTAAATGTTTTTATGTGCGCATCTACAAGCTTGCTTGGCAGAGTGCCAGTGTGAGCAGATGGATGTGTTGTGTTGTGTTGTGTTGTGTGTGTGCGTGTGTGTGTGTGTGTCTGTCAGACTCCTCCTATGAGAGTGTGTGTGTTTACATCTCTTCTTAAATACCTCTTACGTTTCCCCTCAATCCCAAATGGGACAGCAGGTGAGCAGAAGCTTGGCTAGAATGCTGCTCATGTGGTTTTAACCAACTGGCTGCCTCGAAAGGGTTGTCAGTCACCACAACCTTTACCATTTCATCCAATAGCATTACAGCCTCTGTGGCTCAATGTCCCACCCAATAGTAGCTTCTCTTCTTATTCAAATGATATGAACAAATACAGTCTGATTTCCCTTCTCATACACTGGCTGTATTTTTCATAATCAATTTGTATACCTTCACGTGTTTTAAGTATATTCTTTAGTTTTGGGCTGATATCACCTGCTGGTCAACGTTAACCAAGAGAATTGTACTATTTGATTGATTATTATGATTATTTGTGGGAGAGTTCTTCTCACTTCTGCACTTTGAAAATGAGGTCCTTTCATCACGTGTTCCTCCATCTCTAACCGATTGATACAGTCTGCAATGTCATTCTCATCTTAGACAAATAGTCTTCTACCTCATTTCCTGTAACAACAGTACACTCCCCTAACACACTCTGTCCAGATCCTGCTCTGATTTGGATTACCATAGTAAACTGATCATGAGGTCATGTTGGTCACATGACAGAGGGCAGACATTATAACCCTGTCCTCTGTACGTGGACCTGACCCAGATTTCCTTCCTCTAAAAAACAGTCAATGGTATTTCAGACACTCGTATTCAATGAGCAAACCTCTGTCATGCCCATTGATGGACTCTTTCTTTCAGCACCTGCATGTCTGATAAATTAAACCTGATTAAACTACTTATAGATTTTTTTCACAGGGTTTAGCTGTTCTGTGTGTGTGTGTGTGTGTGTGTGTGTGTGTGTGTCAGTGTCTACGCTCAGGAGCATGTGTGTGTGTTGGCTTATTATATGGGCATCTTAAATCCTAACTACACCTAATATGAACTTGGCAGATGACACAGACCCAGAGACAAATAATTGCACAATGTATTATTTAAACATGCATGAAGGTCAAGTTAGGATTTTGAAGTTGTTCTTTGGGTTTGTTATATATAATTTGTCCACTATTGTTTTGCTCGGAATTCAATGTTTTTGTGGGAGACTGAATCTTGCTATGGTCAGACCAGGAAAGAAAATATGTATTTAAATTGTTAATGGTTAATATTAGAAAACTCAATGTTTGATCTTGAATTTGACAAGTTTAAAGTGTGAAAACACCTCATTCTGCAAGAAAAATAATTATAAAATAATAATAATTAAATTTTGTGAAATACATATTTCGTCCAGCTGGTCTTTTCTACCATGAAATGGCAACTCTGTCATTGTTGGAGAATGTTAGTCTACATGGTTAAATCTGAAGGTTGTATATATTCTTGTGACAATTGTGTAATCTAAGCACATTTCACCTTTCTTTGATTTGTTGTTCTTAATAGTACTTATGGGGTATGAACACTACAAGATTTTGACAAGATTTAGCCATAACACAAATTAAGAAAAATTGGATACAAATCCCACATCAGAGAATATTGAAGTGAGACAGCTTTTAAACTGATAAGTTCAGGAAATACTCTCAAAATATTGTAGTGTACCTCACCATGAACTATCATCTCTCCATTACAGTAGAAATACTCTCGCTCACACTGTATAATAAGCCTCTCACAGTCTCTCAGAGAGCCTGCCTGTTATTGCATTATGTCTCATTCCAGCCCTGATCAGCCACACATTAACAGAGCCACTCGAGTTCAGGATGTGTTTGCTGTATAATCAGCACTAGGGCTGGTCAAGCAGCACAGGATGTCTGACAGCGTGGAGTTTGGGACAATGTTACGACAAGCATCAGATTGAACACAAGGCGTTTGATTAAAAGAGATTTTCTCATCATTTCCAAATAGGCTCCAGATGTCGAGTGGCTTCCTAGTACATTTTTCATGAAGTAGGGCTTTACCTTTTTGTTATAGGTGAATAAAAACAGCACTGAGTTGAGGAAGCAGTCAGCACAGCTTGACGTCTGCTCTGTGCATCTATAGTGTAAATTGCAAAGCTGTGAAATGCACTGAAAGTTGATGTGATTGAGGGATAGAATAAGTGAGGGGTGATGTACAGCGAGCCGGTCCCAGACCCTGCATCACTCTGGCCCAGTTTATTTCACAATAATGACCGGCTCGCTGTACATTATCCAGCTTATTACACGGCTACTTACTAAAGAAATCAATAATTTGACAGAAAATATAACAACAAAAAATGATTTTATTGATTTAAAAATGATTTTATTGCTTCAGCTAAAAATAATAGCCCCTTAGATTCTACGGCCATAATTGACCAATCAGAACCGAGTATTCAACAAAGTCGTGCAATAACAATTGATAATGCAATAACTGTTGAAATGTGTGTCATCCCCAATATTCATATTCAAACAGGAACAACCCATGATGTCATGTTAGACACCATTTACATCACACACATATTTCTATACCACCTCCCCAATCTTAGCTGTAAACATCTGTCCCGGTCTTATAATAAGGAGCTCTTCTGAACTGTGAGTATGGTAAATAACTGATGAAACTTGAAATACTCTGGTTTGATTTCTCCTGTAATGTCTGGGAGAAATGTACATTCACTATATATGCTAAACCTGTCTAGTACTGACTGTAACCATCAGCAGATAAAGAAGAATGTTTAATTAAGTGCGAGGGCGCAATAAGTAAACTTGCGTGTGCAACTCATTTTAAAAATAGTGATCTCTAATTTTGTGTCTAAAACCGTGTCACTTGTTCCTCATCAGTTGATAAGTTGTTTGTCCTGTAAGTCTTTTCGAGAGCACAGCCCTCTCTCTCCCCAGTAACACGTCTGAGGATACTGATGGTGCTGCAGCCAGGATGACTGTATAACGCTGTGGTTGTGTTGAACAGTTTCTATCTGCCCAAGAGGTTCTCCGACTGTAATGTGGAGGAGTACCATAACTTCCTTAACAGCGGCGGAGGAGCCTGTCTGTTCAACAAGCCCCTGAAGGTGCACACACACACACACACACACACACACACACACACACATATGCATACACTTGTCTCTTCATAGGTTTAAGTGTTATTCTTTGTCTTTCCTGTAGCTGTTGGATCCTCCAGAATGTGGGAACGGCTTCGTGGAGCCGGGAGAGGAGTGTGACTGTGGCAGCCCTGCAGTGAGTAACCTACTGTGCAGGACTACCTCTAACTACCTCTAACAGATACTAGTAGTAATTAATAACAACACCCCTCCCCTGTTTTGTACTAGTTTGTCTAATAAGCAGTCATGTCATTGTAATTAGAGAAAATACATATAAGCAGTTGTAATTTAATGTATTCACTGCTATTGTTTGATTATAGAGTTGAAACAGAGACCTCTGTTCCCATTTATTTTACTCAAATTACAATTTGCACAAAAAAAGTAACTGTATACAAATACAAAAACAACCCTCATCAATGCAGCCTCCCGTTACATAATTCCTCCCACAACGAATATGATTATGACGGACTTGAGCAGCTTCTCACTGTCTTCCATCCTCTAGGAATGTGCAAGAGAAGGAGAGAACTGTTGTAATAAGTGTACGCTGACCCAGGGCTCCAAGTGCAGCAACGGACTGTGCTGCAGCAACTGTCAGGTACAACCAACACCTTCCTCCATGACACTGCTGACAATATACCAACAATCAGTCCTGTCTGACCTGGGTCATATATTACATGTAGATGGAGTTCATGGGTGCCGTGTGCAGAGAGCCAGTCAATGACTGTGACATCGCAGAGCACTGCACAGGCAACTCCAGCCAGGTAGGCCTCAACCAACATCCGACAGTACTCCAACCTCGCACTAGTGGCTAGGAATCCTACAGTATCTCTATGGCTCTTTCTCTTTTATTGTTTGACCGTTCTTTGTAGTGTCCGCCAAACGTACACAAGATGGACGGCTACACCTGTGAGAAAGACCAGGTGAGATGTGTTACGGTGAATATAAGCTGTTGCAGATGAGAAAGCTTTCAGCATTGCAAAGAGAGCTGCGTTTAAAACGTAAGTCATCATCCTTCTCGCCATCCTTCCACAGGGCCGCTGCTTCAACGGAAGGTGCAAAACCAAAGACAGACAGTGCAAGTACATTTGGGGAGAGAGTAAGTCGAATGTTTCTGTGTTTGTTTTGTTTTATCAACAAGATGGGATCTTTAGCGGTTAAATGCACTTGGTAGAGACAGAAGAACTAGCACAGCGGATCTTGATGTTGGCTGTCTCATGTCTCCCCCAGAGGCGATGGCGGCTGATAAGTTCTGCTATGAGAAGCTCAACATTGAGGGGACAGAGAAGGGCAACTGTGGACGGGACAAGGACACCTGGATCCAGTGCAACAAACAGTAAGCCTGGCCTGACTGTAGCCTGGGCAGCTGTCTTATCCTCAAGTTGTGGACTCCTGTGCTCAATTTTGGCCGTACATTTGTGTTTCAGAGATGTGCATTGTGGGTATCTGCTGTGCTCCAATATCTCTCCGGCCCCGCGACTGGGAGAGCTACAGGGAGGGTTGACATCGTTCTCTGTGGCCCAGCACAGCGCTTCTCTGGACTGCAGGTTCACGTTCGACCTCGATCTTAGACCAGATCTCAATCTTAGACCTGTGGTTGTGTGGGTGTACGATTGAGCGTACTGTACATACAAACACACAGTGTCTCTTCATCCTAGTGTCACCAGTCATACACATGTTACATTCATGTCTGTAATTCAAACACCTGTGTTCTGTATTAAGTGCCGTGCGATTGACTGAGCTGTGTTTGTGTTTGGGGATGCAGCGGTGGCCATGTGTTGATCGACGGCGACAGCGACCTGGGCTACGTGGAGGACGGGACGGCCTGCGGGGCAGACAGAATCTGTTTCGGTCACAAGTGTCTCCCCATCCAGCAGTTCAATTTCAGCACCTGCCCCGGGACCACCGACAAGACCGTTTGCTCCGGACACGGGGTACACACCTTCACACACCTTCACACACCTTCATACACCTTCATACACCTTCACACACCTTCACACACCTTCATACACCTTCACACACCTTCATGCACTTTCATGCACCTTCACGCACCTTCACGCACCTTCACGCACCTTCACACACCTTCACGCACCTTCACGCAC
>OMKK01086920.1:0-13542 GCA_900302305.1 Polymixia japonica
TAGATAGGTAGATAGATATATAGATAGATAGATAGATAGATAGATAGATAGATAGATAGATAGATAGGTAGACAGATAGATAGATAGATAGATAAATAGGCAGACAGATAGATAGATAGATAGATAAATAGATAGATAGATAGATAGATAGATAGATAGAAGAGAGAGTGGATTCTCTATAATGAGGCTACAGTCCTTGTCTACAGGATGAGGGCATCATGAAACACAGAACAAACTCTAATCAGAATTTGTGGTTGGATCTCCTCAAGAGAAAAACCTCCCTGAGTGACGGTGGTAAACACACACACACACACACACACACACGACAAAGGGCCCCGTGATCATTCAAATTCAGACTTATTCTGAAGCTGTTTAGCTGTAGGCAATAGACCAGACCCTTATCATGGACGCGGGGGTCAGCTGAGGGGAATAGTGGTTCTATAATCCCTGCATGACCAAGATAAAAAGGCGTGTGCACGTATGTGCGCGTTTGTAGCAAGACTCATTGCATTCCGACTGTCTCATAATAAGTTTTCGATAGCATATAGAAAAGATTTTAGTAAACTCCAGAATTTAGATATTGCTGAAATTTAGATATTGTTGAAACTAATAGTGTTTAAAAGTTCAACTTTACTTGTACCACAACTGACTATTTAAGCAAGAATGGATTGGCTGAAGATGAGATTGAACATTGTGACACACTGTGTTGCAAAAAAACCCCGCTAATTAAAGTCACGCTAGATTAGTTACACTAGATTCAATTTAAGAGGGTTTGAGTATTTTAACCCCATAGGCTTTTTAACTATGAAAATTGACCAATGACATGTTATTACTTTGGGGAAACATACTGGTAGAGGAGTATGTCTCATCTACATCATTATAGTTATAGTTTTCTAATAACTGTGTAAATACTTGTCATTTCATAGCCTGTTAGCTCTTCTTGTTAATACTTATAAATACTTTGCTTATATTGTGTTGATTGTTTATGCCCTTATGCACCAACCTCACCAAGTCACTTCCCTTGTATGTGCAAATATACTCGGCAATAAAGGAATTCTGATTCTGATTCTGATTAAGGAATGTTCCTTTTGAAATGCTTTGCCAGGCCTCACCAGTGGCATCTTTCACTGTGGGGATTTGATATGGGCTATTATGCACTCTGGTAAAATACAAAGTGGGCTAAGCAGGCTAACAGCAAACAGTTTAGACTGTAGTAAAGCAGAATGGTTTGTTTAGTGTGAAGTACTGTATCTTTATTCACAATGCAAGAGGAAAGATACATCATACATAAGCCCACTGGGATGTATTCAAATTCAAATGAAAGAAAGCACAAAAAGTCTTTACAGATCATCTCAAAAAGAAACCGTAAGTCTTGTAAATTGTAAGTGCTCTTACAACTAAACCAGAGGGTAGAATGTAACATTTCTCCCAGACTTTGACAGAGAATAACTCCTGTGTATCACGGAGATGTTGAAACCACCCACTTTTATAACAGACAGATGTCAAAAGTTTAAACCACATTTTGAAACGTCCATCTCAAATAAGCCAGGAGATATGGACAGACATATGAAGTGTTACAGGCATCCCCGGTCTCCCCTATATGGATTTTACGTGAACCAGTTGCACAAATTGGTGTCAAAAGTGACAGGTTTTATTTCGAGGTTATTAGGTTAACACGATCATCGACGCAAATAGCCTGTATATTTTCTTAAAGAGAGAGAGAGAGATTCAATTGGACAACAGTTCTAATTGGATAATTGCATTTTTTTTTTCATGTTTTGGTGTTTAGAATACAACTAATTACCTATGTTGTTTACTTTATACCAGTTTAATTATAAAGATTTAACTCATAATGATTTCACTAAGGATGGTAACAGCGTCTCTGCTTCCATCTAGTGGTAGAAAGTGAGTAATACAGGTTGTAGCAGAGACGATGCTCTTTTGTTTTGTTATTATGTGAAACGAATCCTACCGGCTATATCGTAATTAAGTAATAGAGCCTGACAGCGGTTTTTGTAATATGGATATATAAATAAATAGTTTCACATTGTAGTTTTCCACTACCGACTCCTTATCTAATTTCACACCGTGTAGATGATAAGATGCAACATGTTTTTTTCAGTGGGGTAAAAACGAGGCGGAGACTATGTAACCTTTAGTTTTGGATAAACGTCGCAAATCAAATTGAGGAAAAACGAACAAAAACTAAAACGAACTAATAATTAAAACAATTCGACTCCGTGTTATTCGCCCCCGCCGCCACCAGAGGCGCTGTTTAGAAAGCCGGCAACAAACTTGCGCCGAGCCACGCATGCGTAGTCGTCCTTCCGCTGCCCCCCGTAGCCCCAGCAGCCCTCCCCCTCCTCCTCCCGCCCGCTGTCTACCACCGTCGGGTCTGGATGAGGGAGCGTAATGGCGGTGCACCGGGGACCCTCCACGAAATGGCTCTTTACCCGGGAGCAGCTCGACAACACGCCGTCTCGACGCTGCGGAGTGGAATCCGACAGGGAGCTTTCCTACCGACAGCAGGCCGCCAACCTAATACAAGACATGGGCCAGAGACTCAACGTGTATCCTTTTCTGAACCCGAGTGACGGTGTGAGACTCCCCGCAAACAACGCGAGTTTTGGTGCTTAGGCCCCTTGTCCTAGACACCCCGTTTTCTCGGTGCTTCGCCCCCCGCCGTGGGTAGCCTTTTCTCGTCGCTGGGTGCCTAAAGGACAGGCCGAAGTACAAAGTTCAGTGCCGTTATCGGGGGGGAGTCTCAGACAACGGTGCCTCGGTAGCCGAGAACAAGGTGTCTAGGCCCGGCCCCGAGTATCAAGCTAACACCGCTAGCGGGGGGGTCTTGTGCTTATCTTATCCTCTAAATACACGCCGCTCTGCTAGGTTTTAGTCCCGGTAGTCACTCTGAACGTCGAACACATCGCCGGTTACCAGGACAACACCGTGTTGGAACGTTTAACGCTGTATTCCGTGCTGTTGACAGCTAAGCTAAGCTAACGCCGAGGCCTGCTGCTAGCCGGCTATTGTTTGGTCTTCTCAACACTGTTGACCCCTTTTTTTTCCTTTTGTTAGGCGTCTGTCCGACGAGACGGATAGCCGCCGTTTTACACACACGCCGCTGCCCCTTTTTTTACTTTGTGTCTAATGTTGGATTACAGCGCAGATCTCAAATCGGGGCGAAGTTGTTGGTGTCGAGAACCGGTTTACGCAGGGGCGCACGTTTTGCTAGATGCCCCCCCTCTCATTAGCATGTCAAGCTAGCTACACCGCTTAGTGCTATCTGCTATCTGTTGTGTGTTGTTAATGTGTGGTATCGGGTTCGTTGTTATGCCTTAACTGTTCTTTCCACCCAGGTCCCAGTTGATTATCAACACCGCTATTGTGTATATGCATAGGTTTTATATGATTCACTCCTTCACCAAGTTCCATAGAAATGTAAGTACCAGTCATCGCAAGATCCCTTTGTTGCTACTATATATATGCAAAATGTGTGATTGAGTCCCTTGCCTTCCCCCAGATCATCTCCCAGACCACCTTGTTCCTGGCTGCTAAGGTAGAAGAGCAGCCCAGGAAGCTGGAGCACGTCATTAAAGTGGCACATGCCTGCGTCAACCCCCAAGATGCCCCCCTAGATACTAAGAGCAATGTAAGTAAAGTATGACGGGTGATGGGATTTATTCCTTACGTAATGTAAGGCAGAACTAAATCCATACATTTAAGTCTTTACTCCTGTGAGTCTCAGGGAGCAGGGTTAACATCTTTTCAATAGCTTTGTTAACCATGAAATGCTGTTGCTTTAATTGAATGCCAGTAACAAAGTCACTACATTGTTAAAAGATGCTGATAGTCTTATCATTTTGATTAAATTTCAGGCATACCACCAGCAAGCCCAAGAACTTGTTTTACTAGAAACAATAGTGCTTCAAACGCTGGGTAAGTCTAACATTTTTGGTATTGCTCACATTGTAAGAATGTTGTAACTGTTTGTGGAGGAAGAACCAATTCTATATATAATTTTTTTAATTTCAATTTTTTATTTATGATCCTGTCATGAAATGCTGTGCATGTTTCTGCAGTGCAGCCATTTTAGCAGCATTGTGCACCTAAAAAGAAATTAATTTAAGTTATTTTAACCTATCAAGCTCTTGAGTGTTTTTCCCTTATCCCCATTTTTTAAAGATTAATGTGTACATGTGGTCTTCCAAAAAAGAAAAGAAAAGTCAATTGAGTCCTGCCATGTACTTATTGTTTGGGATTGTGCATTCTCAAATGGCTGAATGACTATTCAATCTTTGCAGGTTTTGAAATAACAGTTGAACATCCGCACACAGATGTTGTGAGGTGTTCCCAGCTAGTGCGAGGTATAGGCTTCCTTCTCTTCTATTTTCTCACTTAAAATTACAATTGAATAGATCATTTCCATGTCTTTTTTTGGGGGGGGGGGGGCATTTCCTTAAGTTCCTTAATTTGATATCTCTAAAACAAAGAGGATGTAGTCTGTAACAGTGCTATCACTGTCAACCAAGGACTTAATGTTACCTCTGTCCTTTTAAAAAGCACCATGCTTTAATTTAGTACTATCTGTCATTTAGTAGTGTTACCTGTTCTAATGTTGTATATGTCGTTTTGGAACAGAGCTTTTCACTTGTACAGCTACATGTATTGCACATTATTTGTCACATTATTTCCACCTATAACTATCCATAAATGCTAACTGTGCAACATATAATGTTACTGCAAAGAAATACTCAATCTATTTGATTTCACTGCTCAATGGTAACCCCAGTTTTCCTTCCTCTCCTTTTTACAGCAAGCAAGGATTTGGCACAGACTTCCTATTTCATGGCTACCAACAGGTTGTTATCCTGTCCCCCTTATTGCACTGTGATGGCACACTATAGCTTCCTGTCCTGCAGGGTCCCCCTTCCTGTGTCCAACGCCCTGTTTGCGCCCGTGTCCTGGGAACCCCCTCCCCGGGGAAGTACCGACCGGGCTGCTATGTGCGGTGTATTGTACAAGGGCTCTGTGTTGGCACATAGGGGTTGAATGCACAATGTGGAGTGTAGTGGTGCTGTATACCTCAAGGTTGCTTGGTACAGAGTGCATATGTCTAAACAAAAACCACACAAGTGGTAGCCTGAATATAGATTGCCGCTAAAGATTGAAAAGATGTAAACTTATAGATTGTCCTGGTAAGTATGAGTGACACTTCTTTTTCATTTTTGACTTTTTGCATATTTTCACCATAAAAGAGCTAACAGTGAAACCCCAAACTATACTGCAAACTAGCTAGGGTTGTTTTGTGGTAATTCTATTTTTTTCCATTAACGTCTCGGGAACAATTTGGTGTAGCCGCGTGTCGTAAATGGGAGGCACAATTTTTGAGAGGTCATTCTCGGTTAGTCTCCATTGGTGGGAGTTGGAACTCGGAGTAAAGTAATCTAGAGTGCTTTTGACATCAACTCTTAACAGAGTTGTCATTTTAGCAAAAGCAAACCTCCTTTATACAATGATTCGCACTTCAATTTTTGAGTCATTCGATTTTTTCAATTTCCCCATGGTTTTTCCTTTAATTTGTTTTAGCCAGAAACATATGGTCCATAAACTAAATTAGATTTGTGTCGTCATTCATGTCCCTGACACTAAGGGTTTACTTGGAGAATGGCCAGTGAGCTGTATTGAGCTAAACGCCATGTTTTTTTTTTACCATTGCCAGTGATTTCCAACAGACTCGGCTAATTTTGTACATGATGTGCTCCTCTAAACAAATGGTGGCAGACTACAGCATCTTTAATTACTTTTTTTTTCTTAGCTCAAGGGTAAAGGGTTTGCATTGTGTCTAGATTCCAGTCTGGCTGTCTCATAGTTGCACTTCAAGTCTGACAACAGGCTTAGTCACGGAACTAAGATGTGGAATACGAGGATATAGACATTCTAGAATCTTGAAATCGTTAATTTTCATGATAATAATTCTCCAGCTGTTATTAGTATTTATTTTTCCATACGTCAGTGTTGATTTGCAGTGTAGTTTGGGATTCAGGGTGTAGAGGAAATTAGCGATAGAAATTTACAACAATAACCCAATCATTTGTCTTGGTTAACAACATTAGTGTTTCTCAATCTTCCTTGTTAGGGTCCTATACTTAATGGTAATCAATAGTTTCTATATTTTCTTACAATAAGTCATTGCCAAGTGTCCTAGTTATCACAGAGCCCTTGTCAGCTGCTTTCTATTTGGATAGCTCTTTATTTGCTTCATTCCTGCTGGACCTGATGTCTAATTTGCTAGTCTAGGGTCCAGTAAAAGGGCTTTTTCCCTTTTCAAGATGGAATCAAGAATCAAGATGGAATACTCCAAAATTTGATCGAAGGAAACCCCAAAGCAGATTGTTTGTCAGTTTGCAGTGGGAACAGTTGCTTTATTTCTGTACTTAGATCGAATGTGTCATCATGACCAATTCCACATCAATATATTAATATAATATCTAAATATATATTAAAGTACTCAAACAAATCTTAATGAGGTAAATTTAATGTTATGAATAAATGTTATTTGTTAAAGACTATTAAGGCTAATTGCCCATTTTATGCCAGAGGGATTGAGAAACACTACTCTGTTTTTGGTAATTGACCATATATTTTTTTTATGAAATCAAGAGATTGAGTTTATGATTTTATTTAAATATACCGAATTCATTGTCTGGAAAGTGTATATATAGAACACCCACATACAAAATATTTTTTATAACGGGCCATGTGCTGAGATTGACAATACTAAGGGTAACATTTCTTAATAGGGCATATAATTCATATTTTTATATCTTTTGGTATAAAAAAAATCTAATTTTCAGGAATTCTGAGCATTTTTAAGACCAAGCTATATTTGTATAATTGAGATGTGAATGGAGTCAGACCGACTCAAGACGTGGATGGTAGCAGAAATCAATTTGGTCTCATTTAGACACTTAACGTCTCAAGAAATGTAGATTTTTTTTTTCTCTCAAATGTACCAGATTTATAAGGTAAGGGTGTGTGTGCGCTGCTGGACACATTCTTAATAATGAGTTGTATTGAATCATGTGTTTCAATAGTGTGTGGTCCCACTGATATCTTCCTATCAAAGTGTGTGTGTGTATATATATCAGGGTAGGGGTCAATTCATGTTTAGTTCATTTAATCCATTAAGTGGAATATCTTAGCTATTACAGCTGCTTATATCCACTCTATACAGAAACTGAGATTGAAAGCTCCAAATTAAATTGACATTTTAAAATGAGTGAATTAAAAGTGTATTAACCCTTACCAAGGTATGTATGAGTGACAGGTTTTGGACTTGGATTGTTAGTGTTGCCTTGTTAAACTGTTGAAGCTATGTGTCCGCTCGTCCCCGGTCCCTCTGGCTAACAGCGGCGTCTTTCCTTGTGTTTCTTGTCTCCTCTCTCACAGCCTGCACCTTACCACCTTCTGCCTGCAGCACAAGCCCACGGTCATAGCCTGCGTCTGCATCCACCTGGCCTGCAAGTGGTCCAACTGGGAGATCCCCGTCTCCACCGATGGCAAACACTGGTGGGAGTACCTGGACCGCACCGTCACGCTACAGCTGCTGGACGGTAAGAGCTCGCGGTGGACTGGGTCCGTCGCCAGTTGAATTTCCCCTCCCCTTGTGTAGTGCAAGACACTGAGATGGGTTAAGCACCCGCAGCGATCACAACGATGCTTTATTTGATTTACAATGTTTTTAGAGGCAGCGTGGAAGGTGGCCTCTACACGCAACATTTAACAGAGCCTTCCTCGGGTGCGCTCGGTTTGCTCTGCCTGCATTTCCCCGTTTGATTGTCTGGCGCTACCGATTCCTATTGGAAATGCGCCGTGACCTGATAACGTGTTTATCAGTTTTGTTTTGTTTTGTTTTACACACCGCCTACTGTCATGGTGGTCATTTAAAAGGAACTAGTGTAGAGTTCCGTTAAAAATATGGCTGCTCGCCAACTGGCATTTATTTCCTGTTGTGCGACATAAACTTTGTGCTACGTTGGCATCATCCCCCCTTATTTAAAAAAAATTTTTTTTCATTTATTCGGACTGGACTTTGTTTGGGTTTCCCTGGTGTTCAGAGAAGCCCAACTAGTAAAATCACCAATCATCAATTTTCATAAAAAATGGGTGTGGTGGTGACTCTCGATGGTAACAATGTTTAGCAACAAACATTAGGTTGTTTTAACCATTATAAACCATATGCAGGGACAATATTGGAATCATTTCTGAATACAACCAAAATAATGTCCTTTTCTAAAACAAAACTATGTTTAGAAGCCTACTTTAAAAGCCTGCTTGCTCTTAGTAGCATTCAACTTGCCTTGTTGCCTCAATTGTACACAACCAAAGGGATTGTCTCTGACATGGTTGTCTTTTCCCGGCTCAGAGTTGACCCATGAGTTTCTTCAGATCCTGGAGAAGACGCCCAGCAGGCTGAAGAGGATACGAAACTGGAGGGTATGTTCCAAATGGCTAAATAAGTCCAGTAGTAAACCCATAAAGCTTAACTTGTGCAAGCTCGTACTAGTTACTTTAAATATTATAATGGCAAGTGCAGTAGTTAAACTATAGTTTAGAAATAAGGTGTACCTACAATCCACGTGAAATAGGATACATTTATGGTACTAGCACGTTATTTTGGAGATAAAATGCCATATGGATCATAGCAATGCATTATGTAAGAGCATCCAGAGATGATCAAGGGACAGTACCTCATGGATATTTATGTTTCACTGTTCTCCGTTTCTCTCTCGTAGGCCACACAAGCTGCTAAGAAGCCAAAGACAGATGGTCAGACGGTGGAGAGTGCCTTCCAAGGGGCCTCCTCATTGGACGGCCTACCTGGGGTCACCAACTCCTTCTTCCCCTCCGCGTCGACGTCAGACTCTGCAGAAATGCCCTCCCTGGACACGATCGGGGGGCCCTACGGATCCTACCAGCCGCTAGACGACCACTCGAAGGCCTGCGGCTACGAGCAGTTCCCCGTGCAAGCGTCCCATTCAGACTACACACTGGGCAAACACGAACACAAAGCCGCAGCCGGGTCGAGTAGTAAGCACCAGCAGCTCGGCGCTAACCCCTCGCCCTTTGCCCGGCCGCAGAAAGTCTTGACTCTGGACAAGTACCGAGAGAAACACGCGGCGGAGTTGGCTTTGCAGAACGGCAGGGCGGAGGAGCAGGGCGCAGACACCTACGCGCCTCCCCTGGCCCTCTCCTCCCACCACCACAAGAAACGCTCCCAGGCACAGCAGGCCCCGCAGCCAGGGGACGGCAGGAGAGACAAGTCCGGCTCCAAAAAATCCCGCCTCCCTCCGTCCTTCGCCGAGAACGGCGGCGCCAGCAGCGAGGAGCTCAAGATGCGAATCAAGGTTTCCTCGGACCGCCACGTCGTCTCGGAGCAAGGAGGGCCCGCGCCCGGCAAAGACAAGCACAAAGAGCACTCTGGCCACCGCCACCCCAAGCACGGCCACTCCCACCCCTACTCCCTCAGCGGAAACAG
This sequence comes from Polymixia japonica, assembly GCA_900302305.1. Taxonomy (NCBI): domain Eukaryota; kingdom Metazoa; phylum Chordata; class Actinopteri; order Polymixiiformes; family Polymixiidae; genus Polymixia; species Polymixia japonica. The sequence goes on from OMKK01086920.1 coordinate 9,542, forward strand.
CCGGGGTACAACGGACAACCCCACCTTATCCCTCAGAGCCCCCGGCGGCGACACGGGCTCCTCCTCCTCCTCCTCGTCTCGCAAGAGAGCGCACCCCGACCCCGGCAACCACAACCACCACCACCACTCAGCCAAGAGTAGCCGCAGCTCCAAGGGGGCGGTGGGCTCCTCTCACTACTCCTCAGAAGGAGGCCAGAGAATGATGGTGGAGCGCCACGGGCATGACGGAACCAATGGCATGCTGGGTACCAACGGCCAACACACAGACTACAAAGACACTTTTGACATGCTGGACTCTCTACTAAGTGCCCAAGGAATGAACCTATGAACCCCAGAGGGTCCAGAATGTCGTCTAGATTTCAATAATTAGGTATTACCATGATTTTAATAAGATTAAAAAACATGAGTTTATTTCTTTTTAAGTTATCTGAGTTCTGCATCACCCTCAATCGTGTCTGCACACTCTAATTATGAATTATCCTCGTAAGGCTGTCACAACATGTAAAAAGAATTATATATGCATAGAGCTGTGTGCTACTAGCTTGCAACAAAAAACAAACCTTGTTGACATTTTTTTGGTTCTGTGATTGGAAAAATGGGATTTTAAATCTTCTTTTAACGCAAGCTGTCCTTTTTATGTTTTTAAATGATGTGCATGTTTTCAATCACAAAAGGGAAGACATAGCTAGTGATCGCAGCCATGGTGACAGTTTACAGACAGTTGACATTAATGTATGTACATTTTTGTATGTTTAGACATTTTATTCCACTAAAAAAAAACTCAGGTCTTGAAAACTTTTGATATAAGAAAGAAAGAATCTTCCTCTCTTTGGGTTTATTACCTGTATATGTGGAGATGTATCACTTTGTCCATTTGTTGGTGAAGACGGCAGAAGATTGGAATCTGTCTTAGGAGATATGGTCTGCTCATTTATACGCGCATTGTATATGATCGATTAACTACACTTGTGCGATCCAGAGGCCATTTACTGTCTATTAGCTGTCTAGCGTGACGCCCAAGGCCGCACCTCTAAACTTAATGCGCAGACCCATTTTAGAGCTACAGATGAAGTTTACGTTATATCTGCTGTGAAAGTGCATTAAAGATAAATTGCAAAAAGGCCTTGTGATTGTACGTTGTCAATCGCTATTCAGTATGATAAATGTCTTATTAACCATCAGAAAATAAAGACCTCTAAAATAAGATTGTATATATAGGACAGTAGTTCTGAGTTAAGACATTGGCTTGTTGCATAAGTCCGAACCTCCTTCCATTCAGTGTATTATGAGACCTAAAGCAGACTCTGTATTGATGAACATATCCTTGATTTGTGTATTGGGAGCCCAAATAAACGTGTAAAAGTGGTTTTTACACAACACAGCCATTGTCCTTGTCCCTTAATGTCTGCAAACATGAAATGCCCGTGGACCTTTCTCGTTGTTGATCACATTCGGCAGGGAAAAGTCTCGACTATGGTTCAGAGTACAGGCAAGACGAGACTCGAAGCTTACCTTTGAAACCGAGGGAAGGGCCCACCAACGTTTTAAAGGCGACACCTCAATTATAACATTTATTTTTAAGCTGCGGTAGCATGCTCTCATGATCAGAGTGTCATCCTCTATATTTTCCTTCTGGTTTGCTGCGCTGCTTTTTCCACAGTCTCCATAGTTTGTTTTTTGAATTTTTGAATGACAGTTTGCAACGGGCTACCATGTGTGCTTTGGCCTTTTAATCCTATTTTGGCTAAATTACTTCAGGGACTAAAATCCACATTTTTATTTATGTTAAACTAGCTTACTACTCAAAATGGTTCTGGCCTAATTACGTCTTTCTTGCAAGCAAACCCTACATTGCTCTCCTCCTAAAAACCGCAATGTGAATTTAAAAGGTTTTTTTTCTTTTCTATGGAAGACAATATTTAATGATTTAACAGGAGGACCTCCCTGAAAGTGCACCATCTATACTTTCACACAGCTGTGGGAAGGTTTGACTTATTTTTAGACTCTAGAACAAGAGATGAAGGGACATTATAACAGTTGTAAAACCAGCAATATAAAATTTAGTGCAATTTGAAAAGAAAACATTGTGCAAGCCCTAACTAAAAGCCAGAGAACTGTAGCATGTAAAACGTAGCTCTCTATAGTCATAGTTCCCCAACAAAAAGCCAAGGATGCTGGAGGAGCAGCAAGGCAATCTGTATGTGAGCAGCATGATTCATTTAATCCTCATTGTAATAAACTATTTGTGTAGCACGTTCCAATAACAAAGTCAAAAAGTTCAAATGTGCTTCACATTGTCGAAATGAAAAGTATAAAAATAAAAACTACTTATTCTAATAATATAACACATCCATAACAATGAGCACCTGATTTTGCCTAATGTCCTTGGGCCTCTCATTCTCAAATGCAGGATCTTTTGTAGCAAGTGTCATTCCCCCATTGATTTTAACCTTGCTATTAAACAACCAGACAAGCCATCTAGTTGTACAATGATTCACATCTATTTTGACTGAAAGAAATACTATGCAAGTTACAATGTTAGTCGCACCCAGAATCTGATGTACAGTAAATAGCAACATCAGTATATCTGTTGCAGTCCTGCGTCTATCTGTTGTTATGTCTAACCTCCACTAGATGGCAGTATTATCTGTCTCTGTAGAGTTTACATGGTCTAACTGCCCCTGTGTTAGAATGGGTCAAATGCAGAAGTGTTTTGTGGCCAGGACACTATACAAGTTCTACTAAGTACTATAATATAGTAGGTGGGTGTGTGGCTCAGTGGCTAGCACTGTTGCCTCCCCATAAGAAGGTAATGGGTTCAAACCCTGACTGAGTTTGCATGTTCTCACTGCAATTGTGTTAGAATTGGTTAAATCCAGAAGTGTTTAATTCTTATAGTTTGTGGCCAGGACACTATACAAACAAATGTTCTACTAAGTACTAAACCACCATAGGTGGGTATGTGGCTCAGTGGTTACCACTGTTACCTAAGAGTAAGAAAGGTCTCGGTTCAAACCCCAACTGGGATCTGTCTGTGTAAAGTTTGCGTGTTCTCACTGCAACTGTTAGAATTGGTTAAATGCAGAAGTGATTTTTTGTGGCCAGGACACTATACAAACAAACGTGTAGAGTACTAAGTACTAAAATGTCATAGGTGGGAGTGTGGCTCAGTGGTTAGCACTGGTGCCTCACAGTGAGAAGGTTCTGGGTTCAAACCCTGCTTGTGGAGTCTGTTCTCACTGCAACTGTGTTGGAGTTGTTTAATTGTGGTATTTTGTGGCCAGGACACTACACAAATAAATGTGTAGAGTACTAAGTACTGCAATTTCCTAGATGGGTTTGTGGCGCAGCGTTTAGTGCTGCTGCCTCACAGTAACAAGGTCTTGGGTTCAAGCCTTCACTGTGCCCAGTCTGTGTGGAGTTTGCATGTTCTCACTGCACCTGTGTTGGAGTTGTTTAATTGTGGTATTTTGTGGCCAGGACACTACACAAATAAATGTGTAGAGTACTAAGTACTGCAATTTCCTAGATGGGTTTGTGGCGCAGCGTTTAGTGCTGCTGCCTCACAGTAAGAAGGTCTTGGGTTCAAGCCTTCACTGTGCCCAGTCTGTGTGGAGTTTGCATGTTCTCACTGCACCTGTGTTAAAACGGGTCAAATGGAAAAAGGTATATAATAAATACAGTAGTCTGTGTTAAAATGGATCAAAGCTATGTAATAAATACAATAGTCTGTGTTAGAATGGGTCAAATGTAGATGTATGTAATAAATAAATGTGTTTAAATGTGAAACTTTCCTCAAAAGAAATTTCTGTGTTGTTTACTGACTTAGTAAACAATATATTACACTCTTGCCTTCGGACACTCTTGCCTTTCGGACACTCTTGCCTTTCGGACACTCTTGCCTTTCGGACACTCTTGCCTTTCGGACACTCTTGCCTTTCGGACACTCTTGCCTGCTCATCTTCTCGCACACACTCTTGTTCTGCTCTCTTACTCACACA
>OMKK01086921.1:0-13600 GCA_900302305.1 Polymixia japonica
ATTACTGTTTCACACTGTGATACCATTATATCTGCATTACTTATAGTAAATCATTCATTTATTTCCTTAGTTTAGTAGTACAGTTTGTAGTATGTGTGTTAAAAAAGTTTAGTTTAGTTTAGTTTATTTCGTCCCTTTACGGGAAATTCATTTTACAGTCAGTGCATAACAGATCAGACATAACATTACATACATACACACATAAGACATACTTTGCATTATACACTACAGGACATACAGACACACCGTCGGCTGGGCCTTAGATAGTTGGTATTTACATATTGTTTAGGGCACGGATAGAGGTGGGAATGAAGCTCTTAGAAAACTTGGCTTTTTTGCATAAAGGAAAAAAAGTGGTATAAAGACTAAGCAAGATATTCACCCTGTGAGACGAGTCATCTCCTTCATTCCTCACAGTTTCTCTTGATGTGGGGCGGCTCTTTTCATTTACACCTGGAAAGGCAAGAGGTCAAATACCTACCGTTAATGTTGACCTAGCCATGCATGGGTTACGAACATGCTGCATGTCTCCTTGCCTACAGTACAAATATGAGCCTGTTTCAGTTCAAACGAAAGTTGTGAATGCAAATGCGAAAAAGCACCTCTCCCTTTTCCAGGAATTTATTGTTTTCCCCCCCAAGACTACCATTTTTTTTCCGATCGTAGTAGTAGTAGTATAGCCTGTTTATCCTGGCGTTCCTGGGAAGCAGGTTTAAAAATCCTGCTGTGTTCCGCTAAGCTCTGCTCAGCAGGTACAGGGCAGCTTGGAGCCTTGGTTAAAACAAACGTCTTACTACACGCATAGACAATACGCAAACAAGCGCCAGACATTCATGAATGTACTCTCGCTTGCTGCGAAACATGAAAATCGAGATGTTACGGCACATGTTTCGAGGACAGATGCTTGCTGGCACGGGGGCTTGAGTCGGGGGTCCTCCAGTTGAAGGACCTCCAGTCTTCCTCTTTACCGCGCCACCCTGATGACCCTTAAATAATCTTTCCAAAGTCATAAAACAATAAAAATGACCTAAGACAGAACAACTCGGCAACTTTTTGGATCGATTCTCATAATTCAGACCAGATTCTCATCATTCAGACCAGAATTAAAAATGACACATTTCTGGCAGCCTATTGGATAGTGCCACGTTGCCGGGATTAAACCACTGTTTCTGCTGCTGTTACATTGTGCAGCGATACATGATGCTGAGCACTATAGAATAAACATTTTACTGGTGAAGCTACTCTTGCTTGTCTTGGTTGACCTGCTATTCATTCAGTAGGGCCGGCATGCTCTTATTTATGGACATGACAGTCGCTTTTGAGACATTTGGGGGGCAGAGCAAGAAAGGTGTGCTTTAAAAAATGTATAAACGTCGTCTCATTTTTTAGAACCTTCTGAAAACTCTTAACACCGACTTTATTCGATTTCCACATTATTTCCAAGAGTTCCTTATTTTAGTTAGTTCTGTCCATATGTTATGGGTCTACTCACTTAACCGCACAGAGAGTACTGGAAATGTTCAGGAGGGCAATGATAGAATGAATTAATGTTCTCGTCGTGCAATGGTGTGATGAGATGTGTATGTAGAAAACTCTCCCTATTCTCAATAACCTTAACTCTTTTCTTGTATATTAAATATCCAGAATCATAATTTATTCTGTAAAAAGAATGTAGATGTTAAATCCTTTATGGGAACATGTCCATAAAGTAATAATGTACCAAATATCTAATTTTGCAGAATTATAACCTCAAATCAATTTCATTGGAATTCCCCTTTTAAATAACTTAAGATGCATAACAGCTAATGTTACCCTTGCTGTGAGAGTAGTGACCTAGCTGGATGTTCAGCCAGATGTTTCGTCGTTGAGCCCAGCCCCCAGGAGCCTCCACTTCGTGCAGATGCTCTCGCTGTTCCCTGTGCTGCTGCAGGAACCTCCTACACACTGGACACATGGGGGGACACAAACCCACAGCCCGTTAAAGGACGATCTGTACAGCTAGGTCTCTTTTACAAAGGAAGGAAAGGCGTACCACACACCCTGATCTCATAAAGCAGTCAAACAAAATGCAGAAGAACTATATAATACCATAACAGAACAAAAACAAGACAGAGTATAACAGTGTGGCCTCCCTGACCAAGCTTTAGCTATCAATACCCAGATAACGTTACTAGGTGTGCAGTTTGTGAACGAATAGTTAGCTTCAGTGCCGTTTGAAGCGTGTCTATTCCAGGGGGGGCAGGCTTTGACTCCAAGCCACCAAAGCCACCAAAACTAGTGGAGACGCGAGGTACTGCAGGCTGCCGAGGTACCGCCGGCTCATCCCGGTCAAATTCTACATAGACTTCTATTCAAGTTTTACTATTTTTTCTCCTCCAATCATCTTTTTTTCATGTCTTGTTGGGGTTCTTTTTATTCTGTAAACATTGCTTCCAGAGACCGATTCTTCTCAGCTCAATCACGTGACAGAAAGTTGAGGTTACGATATCAAACTGTCTAGCCATCTAATGCGCAAGACCGGACGAGCTGCATATGGAAATTGTGACGTCATGCACGCAGCGGCGTCAGCTGCGATTGGCCTGCTTTTGCGGGGACAGACGAACCCCGTTATAGACGGCTCGGCCTTCAGCCACGCCGCAAAAAAAAATGCCTTTCCCCAAATGTAGCTATTTCATTTAGGTCCTCTCCTACACATTGAAATTGTAGGGGCACAAACCACACAGATGCATCATACAGTGTAGAGAGACAGAGTCTTGTGGGTAACTTTCTGAACTAGATGCAATGTCTATAATCAACATATCATATAGGTCATACAGTATGGTGTGGTCAATAAATATACCTAAGGTCATATCCTAGGAAATAAGCAAGGAAGGAAGGAAGAAGAAAGGAGGCAAAGAAATAACAAGAATGTGAATACATTAATGTGGTGTTTGGGGTGTGGTTTAGGCATCAGTAAATTAACATCCGTCCCATTTTCAGTCTCTGGCCTTTTCAGGAGATCGTTCTGCGTTCTCAGTCTCTGGCCTTTTCAGGAGATCGTTCTGTGTTCTTAGTCCACGTGTGTGAATGGTGCATGTGTTTGTGTGTCTGGACCCAGCGTCACTGGAAGAGCTCAAACACAAAGTTAGCACACATATTTGTTCGGTTGCTAATCAGCCTGATCTCTCACAGGTGCATCTGCTTATGGCTGAGCTTCTGCTGTCTCTCCGCCTACAGCCTACAACCACACCCCCAGCAGAAACCACACCCCCTACCACAGTGAACAAACAAAGAAACTATTTATTTATATATTTACTACTTCTTTTTCTTTTTTTTTTTTATAAAGGAGGCTCCTGGCTGACCTGCCACCATGCTGAGTGATAACGGAGAACTGACTCCCAGCGCCTCCTCTCCGGGGAACGAGGAGCAGAAGTCCTCCAGCATCTGTAGCCCCAAGCCTTGTCTCCTCCAGCACCTCCTCACTAGCACAGTGTCCAGCACAGGGAGCAGGTAGCTCTGACTGGTCCAGTTGTCACACAGACTGCCTACAACACGCAGTGTTGGAAAAGTTACTTGCAAAATGTAATCTGCTACAGATTCCTGATGACTTGCTTTAAATTATCATCAGTATTACAGGCCAGTCAAATAAAGGAATATAATCTAATTGCTTTATGTTACTTTTGGACCTCTCCTTATATCTCTCTTCTGTAAATGTGTAGAACTTTCAGTTGTATTCTGACTTTTGGAAGGTGATTCCTGTAGTGTTATTTATGTACAGCGAGGGTTAACCTTTCTCTCAAGTTGTGGAAAATATTTGAGTCAGTAACCAATCAAAATCACTTTACCGCTTCAAACAGATTTCTAATTAAAATTTTTTTTTTTTAAAAGTATTTGTAATCTGATTAGTGTTTTTTTAATGCAATAACTCTCACTACATGTGAGCTGTCACTTCCCATCCCAAAACACAGATGAACACAAAACACATCAACGGAAGAGGCTGGAGTTTGGTTCGCACATAATCAGGCCCAAAAGCAGAGGCCCCGAGGCCCCAGGCTCAATACTCCATCCTCCGCTCACTTTCAATTTTAATTTAGATTATTGAGCCGCGTGGGGATTTAGAAGCCAGGGGTTGCATTGTCTCTGCGCCGCAGGGCAGGGATACAACACGTCTCTGAAATGTCTCCGTTTGGCTCCAGTGAGGACAGGCGGAGGACTGTAGAGGCTCCCTGATCCCCTGGTTCCGCTTTTCCACTATGTACCTTTTCCTTCTCCCAGGATCTTGTTACTGTAATGTGTAGCGATGAGATGAATACATCTGGCTATTATCTCACCGCTGGATTCGTTGCAGATGTACCGCAGCTGGAGACGGATTTATGACCATTCTCTTACCGTCTGTTACTATTTTCTTACTATAATCTTTGTAAAACTGCAGCTGAGGAGTGCTGTCGAGGCATCGAGGCGTCTTCATTTCTCTTCTATTTTAATTGGAGTGGACAGATAACACCTCGCTGCTACTCCTTCACCTCCAACTTTCTTCTCCTCAAATACCACTTTTGCACGAAGGCAGTTCGGGGGCCGGTTCGAAGCCGGTGCCTGATCTCGAACCAGTTCTTTGCGTTTCGACGGCAAAGGAACCGGCTCCAGAGCGGCGACCATCACTTAGCTGGTCTAGAACCAAGAACCGCTTACGTCAGGGGCTGGGGCGGGATTATCAAAATCAAAACGTGTTAGTAAAACCTTTCGTCTTGAACGTAACCGTATACAGGCCGTGTACCGTGACGTAATGACATGGCTCTCTAGCCCGTGGAAAAGCAAACCCGGTTCCTAGAAGGTTCGCTAGCACCGGCCCAGAACCAGAACTAGGTTCGCGTTGGTGGAAAGAGGGTATAACTCCTTCCTTCTTACCCTTGTGTTTGACAGTGTAGAACCCCACCGCCTCCCCGTCCCTCCACAGCAGCTTGGCGTGCTCCGTCCTGGGGTGAGGAATGAACAGCGTCTCCTCCTCGTCCTCAGGGAGCTTCTCCACCACCTGGCTGAGCAGGAACAGAACCACTCTCTCCATAGCCGACTCCACCTGGGGGAACACGGGAGTGACTCAGAAGCGTACCGGTATTGATGAGGCGCGGGCCGAGAAAACAAACACTACGGCCAAAAAAAATAAGAGAGAGAGGCGTCCACACACACATAGCTCCCATGCCAAGTAAGTAACTAAATAAATGATCATTCTCTTTTGCAAAACTTTACATCTCCACAGACCACAAACTGCACCTGGTTGTCAGTGTTTTGTGGTGTCAAAGATACACACACACACACACACACACACACACATACACACACACGGCAAGATTACCAACACAAGGCCGATTCTGGATTTGCTGGATGTCCGCAGGACATCGTACACAGACCACCACTTTCCACGCAGGTACAGGGCCACAACTGTAAGGAATGGGAGGAAAAGCATTACTGTATGTATGTATGTATGTATGTATGTATGTGTGTATGGATGGATGGATGGATGGATATGTATATGTATACATGAGAGGGAAGGGGTGAGAGAGAGAGAGAGAGAGAGAGAGAGAGTGCATGGACTGTATGTGTGTGAGAAAGAGAGTTTGTGTGTGAGAGAGAGAAAATTCACATGTGGGATAGCATGGGGGTGCACGTGCATGTATGTGTGTGTATGTGTGTGTAGCCCAGACCTTGTTTAGGGTCATCGGGGGGATGCAGCGCCAGCAGAGTGCAGTCAGGTTGGTCGTCTTCAAACAGCTGCCACCTGCTGACATTACTTCCCGTTATCTCCACCTGACCGACAGGAAACTCTAGTTTCATTTACATTCCCAGTTTGTTAGACATCAGCCAGTGTTGAGTAAACACCAGCGCGCCTTAGGGGTGCCCTTAAGATTCAACTTCAACTTTTGCCTTCAGGTCAGAGCAGTTTTAGCCAAGTCTCATTCTGTTTGCTGGCCCCCCATGAACGTACAAGGCTTTGTTTGTGAGTTTACCCAACGCGCATTGATTGAAGTGTGCCTTGACACAGGAAGTGATGAGAACCATTGCTCTATACACGTGTTTATGTCAATGGAAACGGCTTGACAAGGAAAAGATAAAGCATCTATTGTTTCAAAGATATATGTTTTCACCATCATTTTATAGCGATATCTATTACAAACACGCTTTATAGCAGGACATTTATAGGCCTCAAGATAATAAGACCGACCTACTTGTAAGCTCTCTATCCTCTGTTTTTTCGAAGAAATACATAAATATAGATTGGCACAGTGCAGTGCCAATTTATTCTGTGCTGTAGATATGGTGGGTTTACTATGATCCCACCTTCTGATATATGTAATACGCTACACTACAGTACAGCAACTACTAGTACAAATAATAATAATAAACATACATGAAACATAGAAGTGGCAACATAAAACGTTTTATGGTACCTTTGAGAGGTTTGATGTTTTAAACCATTCTGGTTCATGAGTTCTTGACTCCAAGGAAGAGAGGTATTGCAAAGAAGCTGAGGTCCAGTCAGTGTAATCCACTGCTGGCAAGAGGTCTATGGGATACATGACCTATCAAGGGCGGAGAACATATTTGACACAATAAAACATTAAATATCCTTGAGGGAAAAATACAGTCATTGCTTAACCTGTTGATGCCAAGATTTCAGGGTAGACGACTCAAAATCTCAATTGCCCCGACTGCTCAATAACAAATCGTAAAAGCCTATATTTACATTTCAAAATTTAAAATGCTATTTAAAGTTGTAAATCAACGGGGACTGGGGATTGGTAACTAATACACAGTCAATCTTTAATAAATACACAGGTGCATGCACATCAACAACCTGCAGGCGTATTCACTACACCTGGCGTATTTACACCATCAACTTACTATAATTTAACAAAATAGGGGACGATACATATTCACAGGTGTTTGCAAGAAAGGCTTCCGACGCTGCCTGTCACTTCCCTGTCGTGTTTTTTCATTGAATCCGTCTTGAATTGTGCTTCTTTTACTTGTAGTTGCTGTACGACCTTTTGATAAGACAGAGGCACACACAACTACAGCCTGCTCTACTGTAGTCTTTTAAGACATTTAAATATCAAGATAGCTCACACACCATTCAGCATATGGAAACCCTTGTCCGCTAGGCAGAACATAAGATGGCGGCGGGAAGGGCAGCGGTCTATAGATCTGTTGGCTGTATACAAACACATTTGTATTTGTTTTTCTGACAGCGTGCAAGATTAATGTTGCCTACCTTATATGGAATGGGAGGCTTGGAGCCACAACTTTCTTCTGCTTGTTTTGAATGGATGAGATCCACTTGGCATACTAAAGCATTTAAATCCGTGCTCACTGCGATTAGCACAGCCTACTGCACAACAACTTCTAAGCATTTTCTGATGAACAACATGCTTGTGGTTTACTATGTTTTGTACCTTTTTGCCCCAAAGATACGCATGAATATTTGCCATGATGTCGTCAGCAAATAGGTCTTTTCCACTTATGTATGCATAATTTGGGTGACAATAAAATTGTAAATCTGCATTTGAATTTTCAAGGAGGCTACTACACATTCATCAAATGCAAACATCATTTCATGTTTCATTTTCAGATGAAAATGCCTTGCTTTATGGTTAAATTCAAATGTTAATTAAACAATATTCAAATGTTAAATTAATTTAATTTAAAAGCGTGGCTTTTGTCCCATTTCATATAATACATACACTTACATGTATATGTATATGTATATGTATATGTATATGTATATGTATATGTATATATATATATATATATATATATATATATGAAGACCCTTTCTTTTTTTCATCTTAAGACTAGAAGCGGTACAGTCTGCTTCACTGGATTTTAGGAGAAGACGGAAATCACCGAAAGTGGAGTCTCTCGCTTCGCCTATTTTCTTTGTGGTGTAGTCGCTATCTGCTCCGGAAATGTATTTTGACCTTATCGCAAAATAAGTTATTGCAGTTACTTGGTAATGCAAGCTCTTTTGATTGAGACTTGTACATTTTTATTGAGACAATGTCCTTTGTTTTGACGCGGACGCGACGTTTGCTCCCTCCCCTGTCTCGTCTCGTACAGTGTCACAGTATCAGAAAGGAGCACTCTGCAAGAGTAAGTACAGATTGCAGATGGCTTCACTTTGTTTACTATTTATATTTGTTGGATATACCACTCTTTACTCTCTTTACTGGTCAACGAGAAATGTCCTGGAGAACGACCTTCTCAGGCTATAAGGTTACTGTATAATAATGGTTAATAACTGTATTGTACATTTGAATGCAGCCCAGCAGGTTGGGGGCGAATATTACTTAAAGTGTGCATGCATACCTCTTCAGAGCAGTGCACATGAATGCAATAGATTCTGTCATCATCATGTGTGTGTTTATGTGTGTGTGATCATTCCTATACAGAGTGGGGGTCTGGAGAGGGTGGTCTCTGCATTCAGGTCTGTCTGTGGTGAGGATGGCGTCTCATTGGGTGAAGCTGTCAGAGAACAACACGGTAAAGATGAGTCTGTACACAGGTCAGTCTCTCTATCTCAAGCTCTCTCATTTCCTATTAGACACTAAGATCTGACACGTTTTGACACAAACACACACTCTTGTTTGCTCTTCCTCCCACACACATACACACACACAGTCAAAACGACACCTATTTGGAGTGTGTTATTTTGTTCCTGTCCAGATGTCGTCCCCCAGATGTGGTGGTGTTTCCTCGCTGCGTGGAGGAGGTCAGCGCTCTAGCCAAGATATGCCACCAGCACCTCCTTCCCATAATCCCCTTTGGCACCGGAACAGGCCTGGAAGGTGGAGTTGGTGCCATTAAAGTGAGACAGAAGTGTGTGTGTGTGTGGCACTGGCACTGACATAGACCTGGAAAGAGGAGTGGGCACCATGATTATGAGAAGTCCCACTCCAGTCATTTTTTTCTTCCTGGTTGTTTAGGAATTGTTTTTGCCTCTGCTTAGAAAATTGAATTTTCTGCCCAAAATACTCATAAATTACTTAAAAGCATACTATGTAGCATTTCTCCCCATTGTTTTGTCATATGTGAACAAATGAAAATGTCTCCACCTGTTCACCACCTCCTCTGTATTCAGAAACTAGCATCATGCCGAGACTGAAGAGGTGAGATGATATGAATAAATAATGAAAATAACTCTATTAGCTGTAAAGTATTGTTATATGTGGATCTCACACTCCGTTTATCAGTGTAAGTAGTAATGGCTAGTCTGTACTAGCTGGCTAGCTAGGTAACATAGTTAGGGAAGTGATGCTTCAAAGATCCTAATTTGTTGTAACTAAGGTTGGGGCTGGAGGTTCGTGCCTCACGAAAATTTGACCCACGAGAAATGTCCTGTACAGTTGTTTACATGTTCACAAAATGGGCATTTTCACTAAATGCTGCATATTGCGCCTTTTAAACAGACATTTTCGGACAGATAGATAGACAAATAGGTCAACAATAATGTGTGCACCAGTGTGTTTGTGTGCTTGTTGTTTTATCAGTTTGTAGGGCAGTTTGTACATTGGTGTCCTCGTTTGCAGTTGCATGTATTTACGATTCGTCCTCCATCCCCAGGGCGGTGTGTGTTTCAGTCTGAGGAACATGGACCGGGTGTTGGATCTCCACCAGGAGGACTTTGATGTGACCGTGGAGCCCGGTGTGACACGCAAGGGCCTCAACTCCTACCTCCGAGACACTGGCCTGTGGTTTCCTGTCGGTCAGTCACATTGTAGTTTCCTGTGTAGCTCAATGGATGGAGTATTGCATTAACACGGCCAGGGTTAGGGGGTTCACCAACACTAAAAATACCTGGTACTACAAGGTGTCTTTGCCATATTTTTTGTTATGTCATCATAGCTATGTCTCTATACCCGTTCTCCATTCACAGTCGTATGTCCTGTTCTGCGACATGCAATTTCCTCAGGTCCTACCTCGATGACACTGGGCTGGTGTTTCTGTTGTCAATAAGGAAGTAGTGTGTGCACATCCATAAAGCCTGTTTAAAATATAAGGTAGAAGGACAGTTGAAAAAAGGCACCCGGTACTGGGCTGATGCTCCCTTTGTGGTTTATTGTGGTATATTTGGGGCAGGCTGGGGCAGGGTGTTAAGGTGTAATGGAAAAATCAATCTGACCCTAGGATGTGTGTGATGATCTGTTGTAACTTTAGCTTCTATGCTTATCGTTATTTCGTTTGGTCAATCATGATGATAATTTACAGTAAAAGTGGTATTTGCATGATCAATACATAACCTACTGTATGTGTAATCAGATTAGTCAAGGATGTTCTATTGATTTATCAAGGAGGTTATATGGAGTAATTGGGCCTTCACATACCAAACAGCGAAGGTAGTTGTTTTTCAGTGCCTTTCCATGCCTAGCGCAGGAGAGATAACATAGATGACACTACACCGAGTTTAGGTTGACAGGAGTGGGACGATGACCCTGAGAGTCTCGCCAAATCACAGAGCTCCGTGTCCGAGTACTGACCACCTCCCATATGATTGTTGACCAATCAGGAAAGCCTGTATGCACTATGTGTTTTTGTTCTTTCTCTGAACCTATGTGCATATACTAATAAATCATCGATACTTTTTGAAACAACTGCCCTTTTCCACGTTTATTTGAGCGTGCAATTATAAAATTCCACTACAAAGGTTATACCAACAAACCAATATAGTAGAACAACAGTAAAAAGAGGAAACATCATTACATAAGCGCATGTGTTCAGAAGTTATTTAAGAGATGACACTGATAGTGTCAGCCAGAGGGCATTTCAAGGGCATATCATTTGCTACCTTAACGAGGGCAGTCTCTGTGCTGTGCGTTGCTCTAAAACAAGACTGAAATTCCCTGAAGACGTAATTTTGACTTATGAAAGCTATAAGTTCAGTGAAGACAAATTTATCTAAAAGTTTTGATAAAAATGAATGTTTGGAGATGGGTCTTTAGCTGTTGGAATTCAAGGGATCTATACTACTGTATTTTTTTATGAGTGGCTGGCCCACCGTGCTTTGATGGCCCTTCCTACAGCTCCTCCCCTCAGCCTGTCCATCAATGTGTAGCTCCTCCCCTCAGCCTGTCCATCAACATGTAGCTCCTCCCCTCAGCCTGTCCATCAACATGTAGCTCCTCCCCTCAGCCTGCACAAGCCATAAAACCGTGCTTCTTGTTTTTGGTTTGTTATTGTAGTTCACCTCGCTACCACTAGAGTGACAGTCGTACTGATAGCACCTGTAAGTGATTTGCTGTTCTTGTCCTCAGACCCTGGAGCAGATGCGTCTCTGTGTGGTATGGCTGCCACCAGTGCGTCTGGTACCAACGCAGTACGTTACGGAACCATGAGAGAGAACGTTCTGAACCTGGAGGTGGTGCTGGCGGATGGAACCATCATACACACTGCTGGGGAGGGCCGACGACCCAGGTATGAACAATGAAAATGGAGACACTTTATTTTCAGGTTTGCATATTAGGAGCTTATTATAGCTTCTATCTAGGCATAAGTAGTTTTTATAAAACATTATGAACACCTTATTTGGTTCTTATTCACTATTTTTTGTATTCTTACATTTTTGCCATAATAACCACCACCTCCCATCGTTTCCCTAACTCCTTTCATTGTCATAAATTAGACCTCATAAACTACTAATATGCATTTTTATAACCCAGACATTAGTGAACAACCATATTAACAACAAAAACACTTTACTTCTTTACTTTTGATTTCTTCTTTACTTTTGTTTTCTTGCAGCAAATTACATTCTAATGTTGGTAAATGCCCCACCTACCACCTATTGCTAAATCACCGCTGGCACTGCAATTACCAATTTGTTGGCTTAAAGGAGCATTCCATGATTAATTATTCACCTCTGGACACCCACAGTTATGCCCCTGAGGGTGATAAAACAAGCAAACAAAACAAATCTTCCTGTTTTGCCAAGAACCTGTCTTTCAAGGCAAGAACTTGAATCTCTTGACAGGCTACACTACCCAGAATGCTTTGCACCACGGTCCTGAATGAAGGCCATGCCCGTAGAGTAGGGGAGGAATTTAGTGTTACCGGGCTAACTGGGCCAAGCTAAGGCTATCTTGTGGTTATAATCATGCCAGCTAGTTACATTGTACCTAGCTGTCATAGTTACACTGCCTAATACCCCTTTCACACACATACACACACACTACCACGATATTTGCGGTATTGTTGGCCCCGTGGTTAGCTAATGTGGTTGTTTGCTATGTGAAGAAAATGGAAGGACTTCATCCTACATCAGTGTGGTTTTCTTTGTATGCATTCCTTACCTCTTTATCTAATAAAGTTTAAACCTTTACATCAGCCAGGCTCCAAAATGTGACATTAAGGTCCTTTTTCTGGGTCAGGACATTCCTCTCCGTCTTGCCTACAGGAAGACGTCGGCGGGCTACAACCTGACTAACCTGTTTGTTGGGTCAGAGGGCACGCTGGGGATAATCACCAAGACAACCCTACGTCTCTACGGCGTCCCAGAAGCCATGGTGTCCGCTGTCTGTTCCTTCCCGTCCGTCCACACTGCTGTAGATAGCACGGTGCAGGTCCTACAGGCCGGAGTACCCATCGCTCGCATCGGTGAGGACGAGGGTCAGGGAGCGGGGGAGAGGGGATTGGATTCAGGGAGAGGGGATTGGATTCAGGGAGAGGGGATTGGAATCGGGGAGAGGGGATTGGATTCAGGGAGAGGGGATTGGATTCAGGGAGAGGGGATTGGAATCGGGGAGAGGGGATTGGATTCAGGGAGAGGGGATTGGATTCAGGGAGAGGGGATTGGAATCGGGGAGAGGGGATTGGATTCAGGGAGAGGGGATTGGATTGGGGCAGAGGGTATTGGATTCAGGGAGAGGGGATTGGATTTGAGGGGAGGGGATTGGATTGGAGAGGGGATTGGATTCAGGGAGAGGGGATTGGATTCTGGGAGATGGGATTGGATTCAGGGAAAGGGGATTGGATTAAGGGAAAGGAGATTGGATTCAGGGAAAGGAGATTGGATTCAGGGAAAGGAGATTAGATTATGGTTGAGGGGATTTTTATTTGTTCCGTTTGTCAAATGTGAGAAAAACTAAACTATGTGGCTGTTTGCTGGAAACTGGATTCAAGCTATTTGTGTTCTGTGTTTGTGTCTGCCAATGTCTGTTCTTCTAGAGTTCCTGGATGATGTGATGATAGATGCGTGCAACAGGTTTAACTCTCTGTCCTACCCTGTGACCCCTACTCTCTTCCTGGAGTTCCATGGCACAGAGAGGAGTCTTGAGGAACAGGTCAACACGACAGGTGAGTGTGTGTGATCACAACTCAAATTAACTAGTTGACTTAAAGGTATGACTTAAACAATGTATAGACTCATACAGAAATAATCTCGCTCAATCATCACTTATGACCCACTAGAAGTGTGTGGTGGTGTCTGTATCTGCAGAGTCGCTGCCCTCTGCCTGTATTTTCTTATTTTGCTGTGTTCAGGATGTTTCTGGGCGTCAACCTTTAGGTAGGTATGTAGCCCCCAGCCAATCACAGCGGGACTCTCGTCTCGTCTCATCTCAACTGTCGTTGAGCC
>OMKK01086924.1:0-16063 GCA_900302305.1 Polymixia japonica
TTCCATGACATGAAAATAACTGCACATTTCAGTAGCCCTCAGAAATATCCAGGACCAAGGTTAGTGGGAGACACAGCTGCTCTGTCATCCACCACATTGGGAACCAACCCATAACAACAGCATAGCATTTTATTTATGGTCCTAAACAATAGCCCCATTGCCTTATGGGTGACTTCTTTTGTAAGGCGATAGCCTGTGAAATTGATAAAATGTATTTTCCTTTGGCTTTGCAGAACATTTCAGTTATTAGCACTTGTGAGAAATAGTTTTTACTGTCCAGTTAATAGACTCTCATTTACTTAGAATAACTTACACTCCTGACTATAACATAGATTGGACTACTATTGTATGAAAACCATGAGTCCCAAGGCAACAGATTCTACATTTTGGAAATGCAAAACCATTTCAAAAGGTCACAGATGACACAAACAGGTCAAATATCTGTCTGCTGACCCAAATACCCAACAGCTTCTTATATGAGGTAACAACCTGTATAGAATGACAACCTTTTGGGGCTGTTAATCCATGATTTTTGTAATTACTCTGTCAACACCCAACCCATTACGAGATTATGAATTGGTTCCCATTATATTAAACAGCTACAATATTAAGTGGACAAAGCTTTCCCAAGGCCCTACAATCCTAGTTTTACAGAATATAATGTAAAATACTTTAGGCTAAATGCCTTTTTTTTGCAATATATTTGTTATTAAATTTTTTGGGTTAGCAAGAGTAGCCAAAAAACTATTATCAATTTTGTTAGACAAGTGTCCACAATGACCTACAAAAACATGGGCTTGCAAGAACATTTTTTGTTGAAAGTCTGGATCCCGAAAGTTAAATAACAAACAAAACAAAACATTTATCTAAACAGCATGCTGGACAGAAATACTGTAGAACCAAGGACGAACCACTGCCAGTATCGACTGAGATGCCTGAACACAACACGTGTTGTAGGAAAGTGTCTGGCTAGCATCAGCCTCAGCTAGCATGACCTCTCTCTAGTTTGAGTAATTGTCGTATTTATTCACACAACAAAAAACTAAATGCTATTGACATACCTTGTAATGTTTTTTCTGAAAACTGTTAATTCAGTGTCAACATATAGATCCAGATTTCTTTTTCTAATTTACTTTTAAAATTGTAAATAACCTACTCAACTTTTGTATGAGTAATTTCCTTGCAACTCTAATTTCCACGTCATTATTGCATTGTGACTATTGCATTAATTATTGAGGGGCTGAGGAATAGTAATTTTAGTAGATTTCTTCTCATACGGGCCAACGGTCATGCACAGTAGTGTCTGCTTACGTTTCCCATGCTCATGAGCGAACCTCATTGGCCTGTACCCTGAGGTGACGTCACACAAAAAAAACAAGGTTTAATAAGGCTCAGAGTGATTTTTAAAGAAATTGGCCTTCATATTTAAAAAATACATAATTCAAAGAATGTTTTAAGGTATTATGTGGTGTTGTAGGTATCTTATGAACAGTTTTAGAGGACTGTCTTTTACAATGGCCGTCTATGGGGAAAAAAGCCTTTTGGACCACATGTGAATATTAGGCTGCAGTACCACCATTGGCCACCATGTCAAAATTTGCTTCAAGGCTGAGACCTGACGCCTGGGGGCTGGAGGAGACTGGATTCCTAAGGGCAGGGAGCCTTCTACTGGTTTGTTTACCAAAATAAAGATTCCGGGCCGGACTGCAGGTTTTGAAAGTCATGCATCTCAGCACCTGGCAAAGCCATAGTTTTTTTATTGTTATAGATTGACAAGTCTTTCCACATTCAAATGGATTAAGAAGTGTTAATATTGGACCACTGACCGTACTCATTGTATGCTGGGTGTAAGCCTGCCTTCCTATTTTAAGTTTAGTAAAACGCCAAAAATGAAAGTCATCAAATCTTGCCCCATACAGGGTAAAAAGCTGTGTGCCCAGGTAAGTAATTACCATCACCAAGCCTTTAGAAGTGGTTGCCATGGTGTTCCTACTGCATGACATTCAACTGCTAACCACACCCCCATTTTCCATTTGGAGGGGGATAGCAGGAAGTAAAATTGGTTGGAGAATGGTTTTAATTGTATTACAAAATGTGGTTGTTGAAAGATCCAAAGCAGTCTTTCTCAGGCAGAACACCAAAACAGTCAGCAAAACAGTCAGTGACTGCCACTACAATCTAGGTTGCCCTGATCTCCAAATACAACCACTACAGACGCTGACTAGAGGGTCAGCACAACTGAGTCACTGTTTTCCATGTCTCTGGGAATCTTAACAGGCCATTTCCATTTCAGCCAAAGTAAAATTTACTCGACCTTAGCCTAAAAAGCCAAGGCAAAACATGGCTAAGATATTTAATGAAGACTCCCGTAAACATGCAAGTTAAGAGCTATTAATCAAATGCCAACAAGTCTATATAATAAGGAGGCAAAACCATGTCTCACCCAAAAAATGTGCACCATAGTGGAGTGAAGTCAATTCATCAATTATCTGACATTAGCAAAAACTCACAATGTGGTGGCATCAAAATCTTGGCCCATACAGGGTAAAAAAATCTTAATACCATGCTTCATGATATAATTAGAAGCAAGTTCAAACTGTATTATTTATGGTGAACAGACATGGGGCTGCTACTGGCCCTCAATCCACAGCCAAAGGGTAGTAAGGAAGCATAACCAAGGTTTGTGTACCACTCTAGGTCTACAAACACTCTATATGCTGTGCATGCAGCAAGCATATAGTGGATATCAGGCATTAAATGCTTGAGGCATGAAATGAAAACCTATGTCAGACTTTACCCTTTTATTTGGACCAACAAAATCAGGTAAAAACCAAAGGCATCTAATTTCTGACAACATATTAAAATTTGAAAACTTAATCACCTTAGTTGTTTGAGTGTGCTCACCATTCAATTATTTCATAGAAGAGGCACCTTAAGCTTTCATAACAGCAGTAAACCATAGTAGTCTGTTTAAATACATTTCAACCAAATTGGCACTAAGCACAAATGGATTTAGGAATGTTCTCCCAGTCTTTTTTGCAGAAGAGTTCAAGCTCACTCAAATTCCAAGAGGACCTTCAGTGCATACTCCTCGGTTTTTCAATTGTATTGATGTCCAAATTCTGACTGGGCCATTCTAGGATTCTGATCATCATTTTTCAGCCATTTCTTAGCTGTTTGTTTCAGATCATTGTCATACTAAAAGATACAATTCTTCTTTAATTTGAGTTTTTCTGCACATGGCAGCAGGTTTGAGTCCCAAAAATAGCTTGGTATCTAGAACTATTCATTTTTCCTTCTATACTGACCAGAGCCCCGTCCCCACTAGCAAAAAACAGCCCCATAGAACGATGCTTAACAGTAGGTACTGTGTTCTGTGGGTAACAGGCTGTCTTGGGTTTCCACCAAACATAAGCCAGAAAAGTTCTATATTGGTTTCATCTGAAGATAAGACTTTTTCCCATATGGTTTTCAGAGACTGACCTACTTCTTGCGTTATTGGACTGTATGTTCTTTACTGAGAAGTGGCTGCTGTCATACCAACCTACCCCACAGCCCAGAATTGTGGAGAACATGCAAAATGGTTTTTACATCCAAGAACTGGCTAAACTGTACCATACAGTCCTGTTATTGTTTAAGGGTTGCTGTTGGCCTCTTGGTAGCTTCCCTGATGACTTCCTTGCAAGGGGAATCTGAAAGGCATGGCCTGATGAAGACATGGTCCCGGTGCTGCATAATTTGATGGTATATGTAAGGTCTCCATATGTAAGGTCTTTACAATCTTTTCATATTGCTTTCCTTATCTGAACCTTTCCTGACAATTAGATCTCAAAGATTGTGTACTAGCTCATTGTATCCCATGCTGTTCTCTGCACACTGGCATACACTGCATCACAGTAAGCTTCAGTAAAGTCCAACACCACACCAAATGAAGAATGGCACTAAAGCAGTGCTACACAAACCTTTGTTTTGTTATTGTAATGTAATGCAATACTCTGTCACTTGCTTATATTATAGCAATTAATAGCAATGTACCCAGCGTTGCCTGGGTTAAATCAGCACAAAGCAATATTTTTGTGTACATGTAAAATGAATTAATGTCAATCCTGTATGGATGATAATTTTCGCGTCCTTAAGAAAAAGAAAGTGATAATGGCAGTAATATTGATCATCATCTTATGGGGGTGTGGCCTGGGTTTTGACCTGCCCATGACCTTCCCCAGATCATAACACACCACCATGCAAATTTTCAGCTCAATCCCACCTGGAGTATGGGTAGATCGTAATTGTATGGGGGTGTGGCCTTTTAAGGGGGCGTGGCCTGGGTTTTGACCTGCCCATGACATTCCCCGGAACATAACAAATCCATTACCTTGCGAGGCAGCTGGATTCGCGACATCATAAGTTCACGTGAGAATCACGATCACAAGAATCCATCTTGTCAGACTTCAAATTAATTTGATTGTGGCCGAACCTCAGTTTTGCAGACCAATCAGCATCCTATGAGTAACTACTGGCAGCTACGGGCGTGGTTTAGCCCGTGATAGACAGATGATTCATCCAATCACCTGCCAAGTATTTTTTGAAAGTGCCTGCCCTTTTCCAAACAGTTTCCAATGAAGACTTCCCAGATGGTTCTGTGTAACAAACCATCCGGCGTGTCAGGTTAACAAATCCATGCAAGCCATGCAAATTTTCAGCCCAATTCGACCTGGGGTGTGGGCTTGCATTAAAGACACACACACACAGACAACTTCAACTTTATTATATAGATTACATTAATATTATTTATTGTGTATATATATATAATATTATATATAGTATTACATCATATTATTTGTTATATTATAAAAATATTATAGAATTTAGCAATATTATATCAATTACTAATTAAGTATGTTTTCTTGTTTTGTGTTTTTGTCATGAAGAATGAAGAAAAAAATTATCAGAAAAGTAAACAAAGCTTTTTGAACTTAAAGGCTGAACGGGATCTTGGCTAATATGTCACTGTTTTGTAAACCTTGCATTTCGGTCCCGGATGGTCAAAGTATACTTCTTAAATATAATCTATGAACTGAATCCTAGTTTTACCCCATTCTACAACAGAATCTCTAGCTTAAAGGCGCAAGATTTAGGTCACCATTTTCCCCGAGCTCTGGGCTTGCGTGCCTTGATTGACAGCCTTCACTTGAATGTGCATTGGGGTTGCAGGGCGAGCCCAGGTCAGTCTGTTGACTCCACACACATTGACACACGCTGACTAAAACAAGCACAAGACTGGGACCCACCACCACTCCACATAGGGCTGGGGCAAGTGGGTGGAGTCGTGACATGCAGGGAACTGGAGCAAAAGAGAGAAAGGGCGACTGTTGTAAAATTATATTAAAAAACACGTAGATGAAATTATCGCAATATCTCGATATTTACGCTTTCAATATCATTAGTTAAATGTATCGTGATACATTGGAAAACTCATATATTGCCCAGACCTAGCTCCACAGCGCTATTTTAACTACTAGAGGCTGAAAGTATACAAAAATCATGTAGACCATCTTTAATTGATCTAATTAGAATCACTTCAGTCAAGTAAAGGCAAATTGCAATAGCTAAGGGAGTACAACCTTATGCAAGCAAGGTATTTTGGTTTTCCATTTTATAATAAATTGTCAGAAATAAGTAGCCTTTTGTTTTAACTTGATTTTGCTTGTTTCTATGTCCAAGTAAAAAGGGGGGAAAAGTCTGATTTTATCAATTTTTATTTCAGGCCTAAAAGCAATAGAAAATCTGAAAGGATGTGTACATGTTTGCTGTCTTAACTCACACACACACACACACACACACACACACACACACACACACACTACCAACAGAATACAGAATTCCACTGTCACCCAGTACTGGATTTGACGTGGCTTAGTCTCACCTGAAGGTTTCTAAACACACATTAAGCCATGGGGTCAGAATATGTTGAGGCATTATTCCCTAAAAAGGACCTCCCACAAACGTCCCTAACGCATGCTTTGAAAGTTATTTTGGTTTAGATTGGGTATGCTGCACTTAAACATTATGCAAGCCAACCAAAATAACAGTCTCTGGTTCAAACCAATCGTTCAGACCACATGCAGCTTACACTCTAGTTGGCCTAGAGTTAGACTTTTATCTGTCTGCACTGTAGTAGATAACAACACTGGTTCAAAAGTAGGAAGCATGTCTGACCTGACTGTCCTTCATATGCCAATACTGTGCCCCTGCCTCATCCTTTTATAGAAGCACACCATATTGACAGATTACCCCACAGCAGTGGAAGGTACTTCCTTGTGTTAATAAGATTGTAAACTGTAGGTATAATAAGTGTATTCCTTGCACTTGTTGGCTAGAACTCCATACTCTTTAAACCAATACTAAGATGTATCATTATTCTGGCCTTTATTTGTTAAATAATCATAATAAAGATTGATAATGTAGTGCACCTTAATGGAATTGCTGACATTGACATTACAGTAATAAGGAAATGACCACAATCCTGATGAATCTGATGAATACCTACTGTATCTTATTACTATAGTCTTGATGAGCCTACAAACATTTGTTTCATTACAACTGAGGTTCAGGGTTTCCATGATAAGGATGACAGAGAGGTGGACAATGAGCTCATCTGTTACCTCTGTCCTCCTCCCTTTCTGTCTGAGCCTCTTTAAATGATGTGATCGCATGGTGCTGCTCATTTGAGGAAGTCTGAATACACAGAGATGAGACATCGATCCCACCTGGCGGATCAATGGACCAGGCCTATTCAGAGGAGAGGTGAAAAATCAATAGTGTTCAGTAGAAATGCTTTGTCATAACATTCATCAGACATCTACTGGAATGGAATAAAATAGAAGGGAATGGCATGGAATAGAATATAACAGAACAGAACCAAACACAACCAAATAGAATAGAACAGAACAGAATTAAGAAGAGTTAATGGAACTGGCCAATTTACAGTAATGTCACCAGAGATATCTACAACTTGTCAAATGACATTAATGATACATTGTAACAAATAATAACCACTGACTTAAGATAATTTTGTCATTTGTGATTAGGTAGAATACCAGATGTTCAATATCAATATGATCAATATGGGCCAACAAAAATATTTTTTTGCGTTTTTAGTTACCAAGTATGCTGAGCAAATGCATCCGAAAGAACAGCATCACGAAACATGCTCTTCTAAACAGAAACATCTTCATATTTGTATCATAGTAATGACAATACCATATCATGGATAATTAATCAGTAAACCGTGGGCTTACCTCCAAAACATCTCTAAAAATGGGTAGAATCATCAACAATGAAAAAAATGTTTGAACCACCTCACAAAAACACTGGCTTTAATTTGACAACAAAGCTGTTTCAGGAAGCATATGGCATTCAAAAAACTAGGTCAACCATTAACCAGCTAACATAGCCTTGACAGGAAATGTTTCCCTAGCCCTCATGCACCGTAACCCTAGGTCCATCTGAAATATTGAATATAGCCTAAACTAAACATAAGCAAACAGTTTTAAAAGCTAGCTGAGGGAAGCTCGTCTCCTGTTGCTGTTGTAAGACCACTCAGTTTGACTGCACCAATGTACAACAGAGTGTGACACTAAACAGTGTATTGCAATTTAGTTTGTTATACCATCCAATGTGAACATGCAGGGAAACAGCTCAGTAATCCCAGATCTGATTTCCTTGTCTGAGAGGATTGGTAAATACAGGTGCAGATCTTCTCACAGACATTGCCGCCCAGAGCTCCTTTCTGATCTGTCTGCAACCTGACCTTCACTGATGTCACAATCAGAACGGATAGAAAGGAAACACCTCACCACAGCAGGTCCAAAACATGCCAAAGTTATTCTGGGTAAATGAGTAGACTATGTTTACAAGATGCGTAGAGGGTTTGGAACAACACAATGATGAAGTTCATTGTGGAAATGTCCTTTATTCGTGAAAAAATGAGGTTCCTTTTAAGACTAAATCAGATACCATGTTGAAGTTCATGCATTACGTGTAATGTACATGTCCCTCAGTAATAAAGAAAGGACAATGAGCAGAGCTTAGAAGGAGGAAGGAATTTGATCTTTGGACCTCAGAGTATTCTGCTGACTGAGGGCTTCAAGCAAATCTTCACTTCAAAAGAGAGACAGAGAGAGAGAGAGACCATTAGCATGGTTCCTGTAGCAGCAACGCTATGCTAATCCTAGGGAGAGCTGATAATTTGCTATTTCATGTCTAGATCGTCCATACTGCAAGGTCAGACAGTGCCTGTCACCCTCTTTCTCTCTCTCTCTCTCTCTCTGACAGATGGTTACCTGACATCACCCACCCAGTGAGGCAGCCTTAAATACTTAATATCACTGCGATCCGTGGTTTTATTTACAAGCCAAGACATTTCCTTTCTCTATCAAAGAGATCTGCAGTAGTTTGCTAATTCCATTTTTTTTTCTAAAGCTGCACCACAAATAGAAAGAAGCTGAGCGTCATGGTACGAGTAACCTTGCTCCGAGGGTAGCCTTTGTTTCCTGCAGAAAGCTCAGATTGTTCCTTTTTAAAAAGGGATGGCTGCAACACAGAGCACTCAACAGCAACGTTTGGCTTCTTTCGCACAGGCAGAAGATAATGACCAAGCAGATCAGGAGGAGGCTAGCATAAATGGCCATCTCTCATGTGACCATTGTCTTCAGGTTGTCATAGTGAAACCTCCACAAGGCTGATACAAAAATCTTCCTCCATTCACATGACAGTTCTTGAACATTCTTTCCATCTTTACCGTTCAATCGCGAGCCTCCTAAGATAAATGTTTGGCGGCTATTTTTTTTATTTATGTGACCTTCAATCCTAAATTGCTCTGTGCACAAAGCAACAAAATGTGGTGCTGGTAAATCCCTAAGCTAAAGCCTGGTGGTTGTGAAGGTTAGATAAGGAATACCCTTACAGTCACTGTCTTTATTCTTGTGCTAACACCATCCAAAACTAGTTTGAAATCTAACATCCCTCTGGCCCACCTTTTTATCCTAGTTGATTTTTTTTACTAGCTAGTGCAGAGTCTGTTAGTTAGAAAAGGATTAACTGCACATGTAACAAATAACAGAAGTAAAAACTGTCATAGATGAGACCAAATGTAGGAAAGCAAGCTTTTCAGGGTGGATATGGGGTGGAAGTAGACATATATGCAGGGCCAGAGCTCACTGCAAGACTATTGCTCAACCTGTTTTAGTATAGTCACCTCACTTGACTGCTCTCTCTTCTCCCTCACTCTCTCTCTCTCGGGGCTGACAGAATTATCTTCTGCATCAGAGCAGAGGCTGGGCCAACGCTCCACAAAGAGGACTCCATTTCATGTAGCAGCCCCACTGTGGCCAAGGAGACACAGCCAGTCACACAGGAGTATCAGTGGCATGGCCATCCACCATTTTGTGCTCCTCAAGGTCTCAGGCTGTCCTGTTCAGCTGACTGGAGTTGCCTCTGCCTATTCTGCTATCTTGTTACACAGATGGAACTGTTTAGCTTTAAGAGCACAGACCTGGGCAAGCAGCTTCCCTCCTATTGGTTCCTCAGCAGATTGTCATGGCTGCCAGCAAAAGCAGAAGTGAGGTGTGTGTTTTGTGTTCAGTGCAAAGACGGTCACCAATAGTGGGGCTCTTACTCTCTTCTAGACTGGCTGCAGACAACGTTCTAAAGTGATCTGAGTGCCCTGCCTCCAAACATGGAGCTGTAGATCACTCTCCCCTGAGATGTGCTTGCTGTACGTTTAAAGCAGAGCTTTAAAGCTTCAAGGAGACGTCTGCTAAGGTTCCACAGATGACCACACTAAATTAAAAACACACTTGTATTAGGTCTAAGTTAATCAATGTTTCAAACATGTAGTCCTATTTCTACATTAAAAATGAAATAAGATTGAACTCGAAGTGACTCTCAGCACATGGTAAATTACAATTAAATGATTAAGTGTGCAATTTAATTGCACACCTAAGGTATTATCATTAGTATAATTTTATGTTGAAAGGAATGAGGTTTTCTTCCCTCAAACTAGAAAATAGCAAATCAGAAAAGGTATTCTTCCAGGTAGAAGGGGGCCAAAACAAAACTCTTCTCTGGTACAACATTACTTTCCTTACATGTTTATAGTCTCACTATCGTAGCTGAAAATATCTTTTATTTAGATCTTCCAAATGGAAACACAGGACCATGGACAAACTAAATGGCATTGAGGAAACAGGCAACTGAAGGATGTCCAAGGACAGATCTTGGAGTGAAACCAGGAAGTGTTTTTCCACAAGGACAATTACTCCAGGAAACCATACATTCCGTCCAGCCATGTAGTCCATCTCTCCTAGGGAACAATTTCCTAGAGTAAGTTGTTGTTGTTGCCTTATCACATTACCACAAACTACATACATTTTTGGTTGTAGATTTCCTATAAATTCTCTATTGTCTTAGTCTACATAGATTGATGTTTTTAAATTAATCCCATGTGGGACCAATCTTTGTAAATTTAATTAAATATGATTACTAATGGTCCTTAGTTAAAAGAACCACAATACATAAGAGAATGTTAAATTTATGATTTAAATGAAACAATGATGAAACTGATTTTCTACAATGCGGTATGGTTTCTTCATATCAAATGTGTTTATACTGAAATAATAATCTCTTAGTACTACAATAAGCATTTAAATATCCTGCCATAGCTCCGACAAGTCTAAAAAGTTTATTTGCTTCTTATCCATTAACAAAAGTGAATTCTTTAGTTTTTAATTAGACCAATCTCCAAAAAAGAAAAACATGAGTACACGGAAAGACTTGAAAAGATGCACAGAAGGGGTTTCTTGTAAATGGTGTTCAGTGGGCAAGTGCCAGAAAATACTGCATTGCTGACTTCCTTGCAAACCTGACATGGCAGTTACTACAGTTACAAGGAGTGGGTGAGGTTACAAACTGGTCAGGATGGAGGATTTCAGACTGACCAAGAGGGGGGCGGGTTTATGGACAAAGAGTCAAACAGTCATACTCAGTCTGAGTTTTACTCTTCCAGTAATGTTGGTTTAAAAACTCTCTTATTGTGATCTTTTGATGCTGCTGGTAACCAACCCTGGAAGAAAAGAAGATGGGTTCCTCTCCAGGTGTGCCAAGCCAACCTCTTGAGGCTAGTCAACAAGTTTGAGAAGGAAAGATGAGAGACCCATCAATAATAACTTACCAATGAGACCTCCTTTCCGAGCCCTTAAATATTTAATCATCCTTGGACAGCTCTGTTGCTTCGTAGGCTGAGCCAGTGGATCCCTTCTACAAGACCACTCCTGTTCCTGCTCAATGAAGGCCTTGTCCAGTGGCACCACACTGCCCAAGGAACGGGCGTCTCCAAAGAATTCAGGATTTTTCCACCACAGGCAGCTCAAGGCTGACAGAGTTGGTTTACTGTGTGTCGTTAGAGGAGGGAATGAAGCCTGAATGGAGGCAGGTCAGATAACCTGAAAAAGCTGTGTTGATGATTTGATTTGTCTTATGGGACAAACTGACTAGACAACTTGACTACTATGCCTACCGACAGTCTTCAGTTTGGGCTAAAACCCATAGGTTGAATGTATGTATGTAGCAGATGATATCCCCAGAAGATTGATCCCAGAACAGTCAGCTACAACTGCACAACAAATATCACTTTTTCCCAGAAGAGAAGAGAAGAGGGTTGAAAGTTGTGATTGCAATCCAAGAGGAGGAACCAGTTTAACCGTGGTGTAACGTGGTAACTGACAACAGAAACTGGAAAGCTACTTCCTTGTTTGATTCAAAGTACCAAATGAGTTTCTTTTTTTAAAATAGGCCTGCCTAGTTATGCAGTATTCAGTGATTCAATGAATGCTCAGATGTTTTTTTTTTTAAATGTTATGGTTTCATAATACATACTGTAATTAACAGTGAAATGTTGCAATTAAACAAAAAAGCAGTTAAAATGTGGTATGGAGAAGGTCAGTAAAATGCAAGAGAAGGCAGTTGGGTTATGCTTTCCTATAATGAAAAGAGACTTTTGGAAATGGGGCCACCATGTTTCTGTACACTTACAAGTGTAGCAATAGGGCCAGGCTGCATCTCATGAGCCATGCATCATGTCAAGAAAGCACTCACTGGAGCATTTCAATTGGCTTTTGTGCGTCTCTCCAGCCTCCTTCACAGCCCCAGGTAGAGAAGAATGAAGAGTGCATCAGCAAGTGTGTGTGTGTGTGTGTGTGTGTGTGTGTGTGTGTGTGTGTGTGTGACAGAGAGAGAGAGAGAGAGAGAGAGAGAGAAAGAAAGCAAGAGAGTATCAGACTGAGTGATGAGCTCCACAACTACTTCCTTCCAGCATTCAAACCATCACAGAAGTCTCTCTTGTTTAATCCCCTACCCTGTCTTTCAAAATGGTCGCTTTTTAGCGTAATCCTGAAATACCTTCCAAAAATCCTGATACTTTTTTCCCCAAAAGTATCTAGCCTAGAGTAGTGCTGTACTGCCTCCTTACAACTGAACTAGAATAAAGCAACAACCTGTATTAAATATTTATTCAGGGATAAAAGTCAACTAATTTGATTTGGATAGACTTTGTAGCACTAAAATCCTGCACATTATACAAATATTTGGTCAGCCACACATTTAGACCATAAAATTACAATTATTTCTACTAATCTAAGTAGCAATAATCATAGGAAAAATAATAATTTAACTGATCTGCGTAATAACAAGTATGTTACAGCCCATACTGAAGAAATTAACTCACTCATAGCAGCTTTAAGAGAATACAGGAATCATATTTGAAGAGCCAAAGTTTTAGGACAAATGGCTGAAAATTTCACCACAGCTTGTCTAGCAAAAACAAACAGTGCTGGCCTGCAAGACCTTAGCTAATGAGCTGACCTGAAAAACTGTATTAGATTATCTACTACTGTGGTATGAATACTAAGCTATGAAATATTTGTGAAAATTGAGAAAGAGTAAGAGTTAGTTGAAGAACTGGGAAAGCTAGCTAACCAAAGTACTGAGATAACATGCCTATTAGGATCTCACAGTTTTTTTGTTGACTAGTTGACTAAGAGGTTTCTTCAAAAACATCACACTCAAATGCAACATTAAAACAATCAGCCCATTTGCAGAACATCCTTCACCAGAGGAATCACTGTGCCTGTGTCTGAGACAAATGTGTTGACCACAGCAAAATCCTGCCCAGACATCCCCTATCAGCTCCTCCTTGAGAACCTGTTTGCCCTGCCACACCAGGGAGAAGGAGCAGCGCCACCATTTTGATTGCTCTTCTCAGCCCCACCGTTGTCGCAGCACAGTGTGTCAAGCTCAGTCTCCTTGTCAGCAAGATTTCACACAGTGGCCAGGGGAACTGCAGAGCAAAGCGCAGCCACGCACATAGCAACTCAAACACACACAAACACACATAGGCATACAAACACACCTCCTTTGCTCTCCTGACAGCCTGTTCCACAGAGCCCTTCAGAATCGAATTCATATAAAAGTCACCCGAGGTTATGCAGTGGCCATACATTATCAACTAACTGTAGCATAACTTACAGCCAATTTGTAAACTACCCTAATACAACTGTCTAGATCACTTTTGTATTAAATAATAAAAAGTCAAAACACCACAGAAATGAAGACAATGTTAAAATAACAGGTGTGTGGAGCCTAACAAGCATAACAATGTAGATGTAATAGGACAAGAGTCCACTACCAATTGAAAAATCAAATTCACAAAGTTTACACATGAAATATAAACAAATTAAATCCACCATACAATGTGAAAATAATGCTTGAATCCTGGTTGGACCAAAACTCACCCTAAACAAACTGGAGAGAATCATCTTGAGAACTTCCTTAAGTAGGCTATCTGAAAGAGCAATCACTTCTCTCACAGAATGTGTGTGGGGACCACGTTGTAGAACATTAACTACCTGCAGGCTAAAACACTGCATTATTCAGCATTAGAATTCCAATCTCATCCATGTGTCCCTCTGCCATCACCACCGCAAACACTATCCAACAGTATTAATAAATCCTTAATAATCCATAAAATGACATGGCATGAGGAAAATAAGTCAAAATGTGTGTAATCGTGTAAATTAAAGCAATACATTTTGGTGAACAAGAACTTAACCTTGACTTTTATTTCATAACTAACTGATCTAACCTCACTTTTCAGAGTTCCTCTGCATCCATAAGCAGACAAACTTTCAAACTGAGAGCAAAAACCAAGAGATTATAGCTGAGATTTTGAAGAAAGAGAGTCAACCTTTGTTCTGGCGTGAGGGATCCTGCCTGTCTGACTCCAGGGCTCTCCTTGGAGACTCATCTGCTTTCCTCCATTTTATGGTGAAGCCCTACTATGACATACCTGACTTAAGACCACTGACAGCAATACGCATCCAGAGCAGTCAGGATGAGCTAAAGACATAACCACCAAAAGCCACACTGTGTGCAATAATTTCACTATCAAACATATCTAGACAGTCCCAAGCCCGTGGAGAACCATCTCGAATCCTTACCAGATAATGTTTCAATTGAAGGGAAGCCGTCGGGAGCACATAGCCTCCACTGGACATGGCTTTCATGGTGAGTGACTGGACGTGGAACCAGCGGCTATGCCAGCTAAGACCGTGTCGCTAATGGAGGCTCGGCTCCCACAGCGTCAGCCTGGTTTGGGGAGAGGAGAGCGATCCGTGCAATGGCTTCTCCATGAAGCTAACAGCACAACAACACACACACACACACGGCCAAGGGGACGTAACGCTAATTCCCCGAGCAGACACGCCAGAATAGCATAACACTCACTCTAGTGCTGAAACATGCGAGCAAAAACCCTCCGCGTCCATTTCCTTGTGTCACTTGGACAACAAACCGAGGGGCGACATAGCGTGAAGCTATAGGTTGGTAGGATATTATTGAGAAGCGAGAAGAACCACTTGACTTTGACTACATGGGCGCTTGCCCGAGCGCCCACCCGTTTATTCTTGCCCGGGCTCTCTCACTCTCTCTCTCTCTCTCTCTTCCTCTCTCTCTCTCTCCCAAGTCGGCTGGTCCTGAACTAAAAAGAAAAAAGGGGGATAAGCTCTTTCCAGGTCATTCACGAGGCGCTCTCCAAATTATATCCCATGATCTACCATAACGACGTTCTCGCAGACCATGAAAGCCCAGTCAAAATCTTGGCGAAACTGGAAATATAGTATAAAAACTCACAGGTACAATCTTCTCCTCAAGCGATCTTCCCAAAAAGTTGTCCTCGTATTTCATGCGTGTGCCCGGTCGGTCTAATGGATGATCGCCATCTTTCCTGCTTCTCCTTTGCTGCAGCTGCAGATGACCTGAGATCCGTCTGTCTCTGAATAATGAGCAACCACACAGACAAGGAAGACAATCTGCAAAGCAGGCTACACAAAGAAGTTTGGGAGACTAGCAAGCACCAGAGGGTGCACAAGAGTTTACGATGAGACGAGGGAGCATCAGCAGGATGGACAACGTCTATGTCTGAGAAGCTCATCCTTCATCAAGACTTAAGTCAGATTGCTAACAAACCCTTATCAGCGGCTCGGACCACCACCAGATAAATGTGGGGACTGAGAATTTTATATAGGCTTTCCATATGTCTGCCACGTCATGGGGTTATCTACAGTTCACTTTAGTGATGATGATGCTGCTGCACACTTCTACCATACGGACGGACGGATGGACGCAGGCAGTCAGACAGACAGACAGATAGACAGACAGACAGATAGATAGATAGACAGACAGACAGACACATAGATAGATAGATAGATAGATAGATAGATAGATAGATAGATAGATAGATAGATAGATAGATAGATAGATAGATAGAATACAAATTGGACACATTCTAATTATGAATCCGTATTGAATACATTAACGTAAGCCTATCGCAATAATATTTTCATCAGTTGACTCAACTCTACCGTATGCAAATGGGTGTTACGTTCCGAAATATCGGAACTTTGTATATTTGTATCGGATTATACAAACAAAAACTAAAGTGAATAAAAAG
>OMKK01086925.1:0-17336 GCA_900302305.1 Polymixia japonica
TTAAGAAGACGGCATGGTTATATATTACGTTTAACTTTGCTCTTCGATGCGAGTAGCTCCCCACCTGTTCTCCTCACGGCCTCCTGCGCTCATTTCCCATCAACTTTCCACCCTGCGCCCGTCCTCACTGTACCATTCAGAAAAACATTGCTCACCGTTTTAACCCGGTTCTGCAACAGACAACGCATAAAATAAATACGATTCCTTCTGCCTCAAATTCTGTGAGGCCTCGCGCCCCCCCCGGCCTGGTATCTTTGGGTCTACCGAAGCGATACTCTGGCTCCAGATCGGCAGCCATTGTTCTATGCCGCCGTATAAATCTAAACCGCGGTTTGCTTTCTCTTTCCCCTCGTGCGTGGTGGCAGAGCCCTGTCCTGTCGTTCCGTGTTATGTATGACGAATTGTATTTTGCTGTTGATTCATAGCCTGTACACCAAGAAGGCGGTGAAGTGTGCAGACCCCAGGGACCGGAAGGTGAAGAGGTTACTGAGGAAACTCCTGCAGAGACAGAGAACAAAGGCCCACAGGATCACGTGGCTTCTTCCTCACGACAACCTGCCCGTCATGTCAGAGGTCAGGGTTTGTACGCTGTCTTTATAATGACATCACCCGCGACTGTCATGATCTTGAAGCGAATCCCCCAGTTCAGTTAAAACCAAATCAAGTCAAATTTATCTGTTGAGAAAAAAGATGGGATGTATTTTGTCCTATGTACTGGGCTTGTTTGTATTTTGAGTTGGCGCGTAGCTTTGCGAGAGAGTGAGATAGAAACCGAGGTTTACGTGACACTATTCATGAGGCATTCACAGGTTGGTTTGTGTTGCATGTTCATCAGGATAAGAAAAATAACTGGGCAGCTCTCCATGTGGAATGAGGTTAAGGCAGAACGGTCCAGGAATATTCATAGTCATAGGTAAGATTCTACCTAAAACTTAATTTAACCATGTCGATAACCATATACTGTAAGTTGTGTTGGTCGGTTTACAGGGACATAATACTGTATTTGTGCGTGTGTGCGCGTGTGTGTGTGTGTGTGTGTGTGTGCGCGTGTGTGTGTGTGTGTGTGTGTGTGTGTGTGTGATATCTCATCCACTTAGTTGTAATGAGCCAGCGTTTGACAGCGTTTGACAGCGTTCTTCCCTCTAATCTACAGGCCAAGTAAACTTTCAGCGGCTTGTCATTCTAACCCAGCGGAGCTTGCTGACTCTCCAGTCGTCTTGTGTCTCTCTCTATCTACCCTTCCTGTCTCCCTGGGACCAGACCTGGGCAGCAATACATATTTAAATGGCTACAGATATTTAAACACAAAGCACACTTGAATTATTTCCAAACACATGGTTGGAACAGCCTCAAAATAGGAGTATTACTTGTAAGATAAATTAAATCAAGTGTTCCCAATAACGTTTTTTATCAACAAGTTCAAGCAACTCGTATTACTATGTTGCCGTGATATCTACTACTGGTGGCTGAACTGTTATATATTGGCCAGAAACCTACAGCAGGCCAGCAAGGCCCTTTGTTATCAAAATGGTTGTATAAGTAGATTTAACATCAAAATCAATACAATAGTTGTGACTGAAAAAAGATCAATTCAAGTGAAAATGCTAAGTTTTCAGTGGCATTAATACTGTGTATCAGTGAGATATATACTTATTTGTGACTCGTATATCTTCAGTAATGTGTAAGGACATCACACGCAGCACACTAGTAGATTAGGGTTTAGGTCACATTGCACTGTGTGTGAAACATTGAGGAACACCTTTCTAATGTTGAGTTGCACATTCCATGTCTCAGTTGTCTAAAGGATTCAAACCTCGTAACCTTTACCCGTGTCCTCACCTTCAGCTACATCTCCCCGCCATGACTGAGGTGTTTCACAGGTGAAATCAATAAAGGGTTCATACGGTGGCTTTTGCCTGGATTCACCTCGCCGGTCTGTTTCATGGAAAATGCAGGTGTTCCTGATCTTTTGTGCACTCTGCATATGGACTGTTTGTACACTGAAACTCAGTATGAAACCCAATCTTTGTAAACGAGGCCCTCAGGCACCTATCAGAGGTTTTGATATCTATCAGTGGATGAATATTGTCTTTTTCTCTGACTGTCTGTCGCTAAACTATGCCAAAGTATTTGCCAAGTATTTCTGATGAAATTCACCATCTGTCATGGCTGTTAGAGGGCTCAGTTATTTCTCCAATGTCATGTAGAAGGATGCACTGTATGTTAAATACTCAATCTCAATGAACTCTTTTATAAATTAATCTGAAATAGTGACCATCTGGTTCGTTGTCTGTTTTTCATTCAAGGAATTTTGTAAATATTTGTAGTAGTAGTAATATTTGGATGTGTACGTATGTGTGTGTGTGTATGTGCACGCACACATGGATGCATGTTTGTGTCTGCATGTATTAGCTTGCATACCTTCTTGTATGTGTGTACTT
Source organism: Polymixia japonica (assembly GCA_900302305.1). Taxonomy (NCBI): domain Eukaryota; kingdom Metazoa; phylum Chordata; class Actinopteri; order Polymixiiformes; family Polymixiidae; genus Polymixia; species Polymixia japonica. The sequence continues at coordinate 2,442 of OMKK01086925.1, forward strand.
CACAGTTAAGTAACATATATTTTACAGATACAGGGGCTCTTATACCTCTTTTTTACTCTTTTAAATGTATTGTGTAAATGTATAGCAAACCTTGGAGAGCAGGCAGATTTAACAAATAGTTCTTTTGTCATTTGGGAGCCCAGTGTTGACATATTCTGGTTTCTGAACCATACTTTAAGAAATGCTGGTTTAGAATGATTCATAATGTAGTGTGGTGGCCCATGAACACAAATTTGTATTAGTTTAGTTGTTTGTTTACCCAGTAGACACAACTGGACCAGGGGAGGGAACTTGCAGTTTGAGATTGGCAGCAGCTTGAACCTCCACTCTGAGATGATGTGTGGTTTAAAACTCTTCTCTGGAGCTAAAACACTGTTTCTCATGTCCCCCAAATACTAAATATTTGCAAATAATTAATTTACAAAGCTACAAGACATAAAGGGATATCATTTTCCAGGCATTTTGAATGCATCTCTCAGTAAGACCTGGCTGGTTTTACCCTGCTTGCAGTAGCAGAAGGGTGCGTTTTGTTTGACATATAGGACAATAAAAAATGTAAGACATTAACAGTTGAGTATTTGAAAATCATTGTTTTCTGTGGTAACTTACTTAAAACAAACTAAGAATATAGAAAATAATATTTTGAAACTATTTTCATATAAAATAAGAATTATTTGAAAATAGCATTCCACCCAGGTCTGTCCCTGAGGAGAATTACCCATGGGCCCAGACTAGGAACAAGAGAAACTCCTCCACCAGGGGTAGCCATTCGCTCCAAGACATCTGGATACCAGGGTTGTGCTGAATTCAGAATTTTGGAATTGACATAAATTCAGTTCATGAGTTGGAATTTGAATTTAATTTAAATTCTAAATCCCCAGAGGAAATTAGAATTGATTAGGCATTCACAATTCAATTCTGAAGTGAGCACAACCCTACTGGATATAACATTTTGTACTTACAAACTTCCTCCTACACTGCACCCCGACACATTCACACAGACTTATACACACACAATTATTTATCAAATATCAAATCAATTATCAAAAAAGGGATTTACACAAAGCTTGTCAATTCCTGAGACATTTATTTGTCATCAAAATAGTGAATCACTCTTCCAAAAGAATTAACATCCAGCATCAACCAAAAACAAACCTCTTAACTAGAACAAAAGTGGCACAAAGTCAAAATAAACGTTCAATCAATTTGTAAATACTTTCAACTTTGATGTGCACTATACTGTCTTCTTAAACCACTTTCAACACCAAAAAAGCATAATCTGGCTACATAACGTTCAAGCATTCTCAAACTCTTTTCACAGCACTTATTCACAAAACACAAAAAACACAAAAAAAACACAATCAACAATCGACCAATCATTGAGTATCTTGCAATTTAATGTTCTGGTCAAACCAGATTAAAACATTTAATTGGCTGTATGGCTTAAAATAAAAAAACAGCAACAAAGTAAATAAATACAAAGGCAGGTGTAAAAGTATGCTAATGTCATGGCACGTAATAGTAACCAACAGCTTTCTGCTAGAGTCAGAGAGCTGCCTTCAGCACTTCTACTGCAGTGGCAAAGTGGCTATTATATGAATCAGGTATCTAAAAAAAAGATACAAATAGAAAACATATCAACCAGTTAGAAAAAAAACCCCAGCAAAAACATCTGAGTTTTTAAAGCGTTATTCCCAAAAATTCTCCCAAAAATGTTTATACAGCAGTTCAGTCTTGTGTTCATAGTGAAAAGCACTAGCACCAACAATAAACACTCACTAGAAAGTATTGATTCATTAACATTCTACCAAGTCACTAGAAATATATCAAACTGATAATTATACGTAGCAAAGAGCCCACCCCCCATCCAGTGTAGAACAGTTATATACATTCAAAGTAATACAATGACTGCAAGGGGGATGCAACTCAAAGTGCAAACAAACTTCAATAATGCTAAAGTAGTATTTCAACTGAATTAAAAACATGATACATTAGTGAAAACACATTAGAGTCACATTAGAGGTAGTCAAAATGAGAATTATAATAAAAAGTTTGAAAATGTAATAGAGATGAGAGTAGTGAAAAATATTAAGCCATGCAACAAAATCAGCCAAATTATGTGGATTTACATATTCAGATTTAGAAACGTCATCAGCTGGTTTTCTTCTCTCTAAACATTTTCTTTTTTTTTTGAGAATCTACTTGTCCCCCAATAATATGTCTTATTCAAACACTGTTGTTTGTAGGGCGTTTTGAACTAGTCTGGCTGTGTAAACCATATTTTTCAAAAATCCTTGAAAACATGACAAATCTAAAGATTATTTTTTGTCACCAAGTAACAACCACCCATCTGGCACTTCTAGGTAGACAGACTCAGACTCAAACACCTGGGTATGGATTTCAAAAACTTGTACCTAGCCTGCTAATAAAATGTATACAATTCCCTGTCAAGCAGCCCTGGCCCTTGCCTCACCTTTGCCTCATTTCCCAGAGAGCTGGAAGTAATAATTCCATAATTTTCTCACACGTGTGAGAGAAGGAAACTATTCAAAATTAATATTTCATAGTTTAAGGAGATATGTGAATGTAGGTCTGCAATGGGAGAAAAAAACACAGTGTGTAGTTACACTCTGGAAACCACAGGCTGAATTTACCAAAAACGACTTTATCTCTAAGATCATCTAAACAAAACAAAAACAATCTTCACGCAAAGAGGCTTTTGGTAAGCAAAGGCCTTGTGGGTATGGCTCTTGTCCTCACATGGTGGTCTCGCTGTTTCGATGTTTAACGGAGTCATTTTCCTGGCAGATGAGCTGGTAGGGTTTCTCATTTTCCTCTATGACAGAGTTGCCCAGCTCAGCATCCTGGCTTTGCAGCTCTCCGCGGGAAAGGTGCTCCACAATGCCAGCCCCAAGCGAGTCACCCAGCACATTGGTGGTGGTACGCAGGCGATCCCTGGGGTGATGAGAGAGAGAGAGAGAGAGAGAGAGTGGGAGACAGAGAGAGAGTGAGAGAGAGAGAGAGAGAGAGAGAGAAAGACAGACAGACAGAAAACAAACAAGATCATTTCATATCTGTTATGATTATCGCATCACAGCATTTCAAATGTGCCTGTATAACATGGGGCTTCCAACAACCTAACAATCTGCATTATGCATCAATAACCTTTGCAGTAGTGGGACCTCTGGGTTTCTCTAAAGCTTCACTATGACATTTAGACCAATCCCCATCAAGCTGACATTTAGTGGGAACTCACAAGAACCAATCCACAGCGATGATCAGCGTTATGTCCTCCGTGGGCAGTCCCACCGATGTCAATACGATCACCATGGTAACCAGCCCAGCCTGAGGGATGCCTGCTGCTCCGATGCTGGCAGCAGTTGCCGTGATACTGAGTAGGAGGGATGGCAGATTGAAGACATTTAATAAAGAGATACAAACAGACAGCACATGTACGGTCCTAGTGGGATCAGCAGGTGATAAAGACATATGAGGAACTATACAGTTATTGTAAGTCAATACCCAGCCCACTCCCAGGCTTTAAAATCCAATACGTATCAATTAACACATTTCTATGGTTTTTTCAGTTTTATTTCACATAAAGATATCCCCCATGTGACTGCTGACACAAAATGATTGCTGGCATGAAAGTAAAACTCACTATTTAATATTATTATTATATGTTTTGCGCTATTGTCAAACATTTGCTTGTAAAACAGTTTCATTTTGAAATATACAAGCAGCTATACTTTAGAAATATTGACCAATCAATGTAAGATAAAAATGTCTTTATGGGTATGCAACATTTTGAATCCAACCCCTTTAAATATAGGAAAATAAACTAAACAGTAAACTAAATAAAAGCAATCTCTTGCTTTTATTTAGCAGTTTCAATTATAACACAACATATCAATATGTTGTATAAACTGTATGTATTTCTAAGAAAAGCATCTTATACTAACATATAGCAAGTCAAAATATATCTTATATGATATGTTAAGGTGAGCTAGACCAATTAAATCCTCTTCTATTATAAAGCAGAGAGAAAGATGAACTGAGTCTTGAAATTGTTTATAAAGCACTTAAAATGTCTTGGTTTCTTCAGTATGTACAGTATTTGTATTTGTATCTTTCATGTGCAAACTAAACTAAACTAAACTAAACTAAACTAAACTAAACTAAACTAAACTAAACTAAACTAATACTAAGTTTTGAGGCTTACCTGATGGTGAGAATCTGACCAAAGTTCAGATCCATGTCATTGACCTGAGCAATAAAGATGGCTGCCACAGCCTCGTAGAGGGCAGTGCCATCCATATTGATGGTGGCCCCCACAGGAAGGACAAAGCGTGTCACCCGCTTGTCCACACGGTTGTTCTCTTCCAGACAGCGGAAGGTGATTGGCAGGGTGGCAGAGCTAGAGTAAACAAGGAGTGGTTGAGATATAAGTTAATTCATGCATGAATGTGACGTGGTTCACATTTTTTCAAGTATTGAGAATAAAGTTGACATTGTCAATAAAGACACAACCCCACACACTGGATAGCACTAACTATGTTGTTCTCATCCTCTCTTTTGTTTGTGTTTTCACCAAACCCACAGGTCAGCACAACACAACAAACAAATAACACAAAGTGTAATTTACTAACTCTTTATTATACACACAGTAAACATCTAGATATTTCAATTAAATGTTGCCATAGGTGATTAGATGAGTCTTTTGGATCTGAATCTAAAACTCCACCCCTAAGCACTTCACTCGCTCTCTTAACCTGCTTATTCATGTTCATGTTCAGGATCGCTGGAGCGTATCCCAGCTTACTTTGGGTGTGAGGCAGTGGGACACCCTGGATGGGACGCCAGTCCATTGCAGGGTCCTTGCACATACATTCACACCTACAGGGAACAGTTAACCTGCATGTCTTTGGCTGTGGGAAGAAACCGGAGTACCCTCGCACACACCACACAGACAGGACCTGAGCGAGGAATCGAACCCAGGACACTGGCGCTGTGAGGCCACAGAGCTGACCACTGAGCCACCCATCATATCTAAATCTATATCTCTGTTTCATATCTCGCTCTAAGTTAGAATTTTTATAATATGATACAATATGATACAACTTTATTTGTCCTCTTGGACCAATTCATATTTAGTCATGCAAACTAAGAATTTCATAAATTTAGTCGTGCAAACAAAAATTACATACACACAAAGGCCATGATCAAAATAGGACCCAAACAATGACACCCCAATGCCCTACTAGATGCCATAGTAACAGTATCCAGGAGACCAGTATCTGAGTAGGATATGGAACGCTGCTCACCTGGAGGAGGTACCCAGGGCTGTGATGAGAGCCTGGAGAAGGCCACCAATGAAGCTGTAAGGGTTCTTCCTGGTCACCAGGAAATAGAGCATTGGCAGGACAAAGAGGCCATGGATGAGAAGGCCCACAATGACTGACACGGTGTACATTCCCAGCTGGCCGCCCACCTCTGCCAGGTCCTTCATCTCCACAATCTTCCCTGCGATCAGGAACAGGATGCCCACCGGAGCGTACCTGGGAGGGGATTGGAGGGAGATGGTGGAAGGTGTTGAGGAAAAGAGGTCCTCACTTTGTTTAGAGTGTGGATCAGTCAAAGTTTAAAGTTTATTCAGCATATAAGCGAGAGCATACTATAAATAATAGTGACATATATAGAATAGAATAACAGAGTAGTATATGAAAGTCTGCTCTGCTCTAAGAAGAAAGACAAAACCTTTTCTATGGTATGATAGACAAAGGGACACACGGGGAGGGTTAGACTTTATCTATACTTGTCCTGGCAGCCTGAAGCTGGCTTGAGCTGGTCCAGGGAGAACATAATAACATAATTACATAATAACATAATAATATAGGTTAGGTTATGGGTCACAGGATTAACCTAAATATTAACTAAAGGAGTGAGAGGAGACATACTGTTCATAAAGAGGAGCATGTCAGTCACATGCCCATACAATAAGGAGATCATATAGGGTCATACAAAGTTCATACAATGGATAATAAGCATAAGCATTTTCTTTTTGATTTTGTTCTATAATTGATAAAAAAAAAAAATCTGAAGCGTTGAACGTATGCAACCCAACTAGCTTGAACATTTATTTTACACTGCATAGATAATGAAATGCGGAAACCACTTAAAATCATTAAATAAAATCAATCAAAATCATAAAATAGCTTGACCTAAGGCGTTTGAAATTCAAACTCTCTTATGTTTTTGAGCAGTGTCAATGCTTTTTATGATGACTTAAAATAGACTCAGGGAGCTGGAGGTGAATCTTTACTGACCAGATGATGATGGCCACCAGCCTCATGATGGCTTCATTGAGGCAGTCAAAGAAGTCCCTGAGGGCCTGGCCCTGCTGTTTCATGTTGCCAATGACCAGCCCAAAGCACATGGAGAACACCACCAGGCCCAGAGCATTCACCCCATTAGAGGAACCTGACATAGGGACAGTCTCCTCCACCGTTTCCTGTGGTAGAAGTCATATTGTACTGTACTGTAGTCATATTTAACGAGGGAGGTCTTAGGAAACTCAAAATCCTGCCCAGGTGCTTGATACAAAATGTAAGACAATTAAGTAGAAAATGACATCCACAAATTCAATCACTGGTCTACTAGTAAGTGTTTTGGCAATGTTTTGAACACAATTGGACTTCAGGAACACAGTATATATCTTATAGAATGGAATGTTTGTCAATTCCAATAGTAAAGTTTTTAGTGTGTGTGTGTGGGGGGGGGGCGTGCGCATATATATGTGTGTGCATGTATGTATGTGTTATGTATGCCATACAAAGACCGGGGGAGGTTGAAATGTTGCTCATTAAACCGGCATTCATTCAGTGTGTGGGTATCATTATCTCCTTCATAGTGGTTAAGGTTGACATGCACTACAGGATTTGGACCAGATTTAGCCCCAATTAGTCCCACAAAAGTACCGTAAGTGGTTAATGACCGTGTCTTAGTTTTCCTCAGAGGAATGACGAGTGTGTCTTTTCCTTCCCACCTGTATGGTATGCAGCACCCTGCTGAGGTTTATGCTGAGGACAGAATCTGTGGTGTTGAGAGAGTCAGTCAGGTTCAGGGCCACAGTCACATTCCTGGTGCGCACTGTTTTCTTGTACACTGTTTTATACTGACAGAGACAGGGAAAATCAAACCAAAATAAGCATTAACAATGTCATTGTTTGGGGAGTCGTGAAGTACATGCAACTCAAGACATAAGCTGCGTTAGTCAAACCTCTGGAAGACATGATTTTCCACAATGATTGCAAGATGAAAATAATGTGATTTTTTTTAGATTGTTTTTGATGTGTTCTCCTGTGGGTGGGTGGTGGACGGAGGGTTGAGGTTTGTATTACAAAAACATGAAGAAAACTTTTCAAATGAAATTAAATCAAATGTGATTCACAGGGGAAGGATGAAGACCTCACCTGCTTGAAGCACGCCTCCACCAGATTAGGAGGAAACATGTTCCTGAGATAAAATAAAGAAATGATTATGCTAATGTGTTATTGTTTCTATACAACAGTGATTATAAAAACAAACCAAATAGGTTATAGGTTATATGATAAAAGTAATCTTAAAGAATGGATTGTTTATCCGATCAAATAGTAAATTGAGTTTGTGTGTGTGTGTGTGTTTCTTGTGTGCTTTTGTCTTGACCTGTGTTACTTTCCAGTAATTATTGAGACTTTCTGGAACACATTATTTTTTCCTATGTGGCAAAACCCACCCGCCTGGTACTCCAAGCAACTCAAAACAAAAGCCAACATCATTTGCAAATACTATTTGACCCAGTTCTGTTACCTGATGAGGTCCAGGAATGCGTCAGCAGCCTGCACCGGCTCTATGTTCCCACTGGCTGCCATAGGGCTGTCCCTGCTGCCCTTGCCTGGCCGGATGATCATCACCATGACGATGCCAATGAACACGGCGATCAGGGTGGTCATCATATAGTAAACCACAGCACGCATCCCCATCTTACCTGATGCCTTGCTGTCTAGAGAGGAGATACCTGAGACAACAGACACAGGAATTGACTTAAGAGTTCATTTTGTTTGCTGTTAGTTCATATTTTGTTACGGTGGTTTTGAATATCTAAAACCCTGCAATAATAGATGAATAAATACAGCAAGAACATCTTATCTTCCCCTATAAAACTGTATAGAAGTTGCTGATTGAAGGCCAGGAGAAGAAATAGGGCCTACCAACTGTATAATTATAAAAGGTATAAAAATGTATTACATTTGTATGAAATGTATTAATTTATTATATTATTAACACAAAAACTGTGACACTGTCACAGTTTGGGTGTCAACAAATGTATTCACCTTGGAAGAATTCAGAATATATATAATACAATATGTAGGTTCTATGTTTTCCTCCCATTCTGGGCCTTGTGCAGCATCTATTGTTGAGTATTGAGCTACTGGGTGTTTTTGTTTGTCTGTGCCCATTGAAGGCCAACCTGTGACCAGACTGGAGACGATCAGCGGCAGCACCAACATCTGTAACATCCTCATTAGTAATTCCCCAGGAAAGGCAAAGTACTTGATCTCCCTCAGGGACAGGTTATGGGGGCGCAGAGCAAAGCCCAGGATCACACCTGAAAACACACACACACACGCACGCACGCACGCACGCACGCACGCACGCACGCACGCACGCACACACACACACACACACAGTGTCCGATGTTAGTGAGTAAAAGATGAGAAAACTTATATGGTGGATGAAGATCTGGCTATTTGTTGTAGATAAACACAAAAAAGGGATAGGGAGAAGGTAAACTGACCAAATATTCCTAATAAAAACATTCCCTAACTACACGAGAAGGGGACAAAAAAAACAGTACAAAGCAAAACCATCAACAGCAATTGTTAATTGTCATCATCATCATCATCATCGTCATTATCGCCATCAGCCATTACCATCATGGTCATTAAAATAAACCACTGACCCAGGATCACAGCCGCGACGGTGAACAGAACAAAGAGGTTTCTCCTGAGGAATCCTCTGACGCTCTCCCTGGTGATGGAGCTCATCCTCTCCTTCATGCTGCTGGCTCTCCTCTCCATGGCCCTGCGTATGCGCCTCCTCAGACCTCCTCGCTCCGGTAGGGGGGGTTTATCTGTGTCCTCGTTCAGGAAAAGACTTGCACTGTTCGGGGGCTTTTCATTCATAATCAGCTCCAGCACCTGGTCCAGAAGGCAGGTCTCGTGGGAAACTATGGGACAGAGGGCATGAAGAGGAGGATGGAGTGAGAAACATTTTAAAGGTCCCATATTATTCACTTTTCAAGAATTTGTTTTCAAATGTACTGTTTCAGGATTAAAATAAAGTGCTTTATAGTGTTTTTCGAATAAATGTATTTGAGTTAATAGGGAATGCCTTGAAATAATTTGAAGAATACGCTCTAGCTCGCTGAACATTTACAATTCTGTGTCTCACTGGCAGACTGGAGTGGAGGCATTCCAGAAGGTGCCAATTTAAATGCAGCAAGCCTGCCTGATTGGAAGAATTTTAGTGGTTGTTTAAGGAGGGATGCCAATCCAAGACAAAAGTCCAGTTATGATACAATAAAAGAAAAGGATCATCTGAAGGGAAAAGTGGATTGATTTTTAAATATTCAATAACCTTAAATCTAGCTGGTCAAACAAAGTCAGATCAGACAGTGTTTTCATTAAACATCCTTGATCACATGCCTTTAAATATTGAAAAATATAGGAAATATATGAAAAATGTAATTAATCTAATATTCAAATAATGCTTTACTAAAAGTATAAACTAGAATGAACCAATGACAAGGCCAATGAACACACTCAAGTTAATGTGTGTGGCATTAAAAATGTAGCTAACTACACGATTACCACTTGTATTCTAATTACATTATTTAAAATAAATCAGTTGCTTGACTGTTAAAAAATAACAACTAGTTAGACACCAACATGATCTATTGTAAATACAAGTAAACAAACATGTAAACAGTTGTTTCTAAAGCAGAACAAATTCAACAAATCCGGGGTTGGTGGACGTCCTTTGTAAAGACCTAAACCGAGATAAATTCTAAGAAGACATTGCTAATCTTCAAAACAACCTTTCAAGAGTTCCTGTTCGAAATCCTACAGCATGTTAACAGTACCGAACTCAGAATTCCGGTCTTACCGTGATTACTTGCATGCCAATACAAACCTGGTTGTGCACCTGGCTGTGCAATGTGGCTGTTTGCCTCAGTTCTCCTTATCTAAGTAGGCTACAATTTTTCCCTGCTGAATCACCTTCCACAACAGGGCACTGCTCTAATAAGTCCACTGGTTAGAGTATAAAGTCCAGCAGTTATAGTATTAAAGCATAAAGTATGCAAGCAGTGTCCTCGCATATCCTCTGCATCCAAAACAACTGTCATCAACTTAAGCACCTTTATATTTTTACTCTTCTCTGAGGATTACTGCTTACTACGTGATCCCCTTTTGCATCATTCTTGTCTATTGATTTTCTTTTGTCCATTGTTCTACACAGCTCTTACAGTTATCTCTGCATCCTACATAGAATGTAAAACCCCCATTGATGAGTGGGCTGTTGAATGACCTTTGCTGATCCAACCCCATTATTCAGCTTGGCACCAGAAGCAGCATAATAGGCTTCCACTCTCACTGCACCGTACAGACTTAGTGCCTATGTGTGTATTTCACCAATCAATGACTCGAGTGACTGAAAAGCAGTCCTCTGTGTTACTGACCTTAAGTGAATCTCAAGAGGAAGCATCTGGTGAAAAAACACACTCACAATGCTTTACAATGTGTCTAAAGGACTGAGAGAGAACACTGATTAGTCCCATTTCACTATCGCTGTAGAGTGCTAAATGGACGCGGGCATTGGGAGAGGATGAATACGCAGACGAAATCACAGAGTTCTGCCTCAATGTTAGTATTCAAGTGTCAATTATGGATTTGTATGCCAGTCAAATACAATACAACAAGCTGTAACTGAGCTCTGTGCATGCTATGCTAATGTCACCGAACCCAAAAAGGAGAAATGGTAAGGGGCAAATCAAACCTTTTTTTTCCGAAATCAAAGCACGGCAACACTATACAAAACATACAGAAAACGCATATGCGTATACATGTCAGACTTTAATACCGACCAATGCCTACTCCGCTCCAGTTTAATTCAGTGAAAACAGTGGTAGGTGAAGATGGTTTCCCCAAAGCTGGCAGACAGACTAGCAGTGGCTGTCCCTACACTCCCTGATCCACTCTCCCAGCAGTGGGATATTAATGCTGCATGAGCCACCTGGGCCTGACTGGAGCCAAGCAGGCCAACATCTGTGAGCTACGTGTCTCTGGATAGATGTCTCAATTTACATTTTTTCAAATCAATATGTTAACTTGGGATATTGAATATTGCCAGAATGCCTAAATACAATAGGAATACATCACAGAAAGGCAGAAAAATAAACATTAAATATCTACCCTACTTGTGAGTGTGTCAATATACTGTATGTGTCTGCAATGTATGTGTCTGTGTTAGACTTTAAGAATCCAATCCCATGGCCATAATTCACAGATCAGTGTACAATAGAAGCAATAATGTAGGATTAAACCAATTTTTTGACTAAGACCACATTGTAATTGTAATTTACATCAATAGCTTGAGGGAGCATTTGCACAGGAAGGAAGGGTTACACACATTCACCTGGGAACAGCACTCTACTACAATATTACTGCACTGCTGGCAATTTCACTGGAACAATGGAATCAGTTACTTCCTCAAGAGCACTACAACAGTTGTCGAGAAAGGGAAGCATATTGCTTATCTATTTCCCCATCCACATTTTCACAGTGAATCTGAGGATTTGAAACAGCATCTTGGCACCTCTCTAACCTTTAGTCTACTGCTGCCCACTATGACTTAAGTGTAAAATTCTTCACAGTGGACTGACTTCCCATGCAGGGTGTCCTCCTACCTCACGCCCAAAGTAAGCTGGGATAGTCTCCGGCCCCCTGCAACCCTAACAGCAATAAGGACATAAAATAAAATAATAAATGGATGAACATGCACCAGTCTTCTGTCTGAAAAGCATCCCAAGAGGAACATCAGTGGACCAGGTCTCTGGAAGTTTCTGAGCCAATATGGTTGACTGATCAGAACAGGTCTGTCGGATCAGTGCCCAGATCTCAAATGTGGGCCACTGGTGAGAGTGGATCCAGGACTCAGGAATTATGGCTGTCAGTAACCAACCAGAATCTAACAACCAAACCTAGCCATGTTGGCCAAACATATAAGCATTAGATAAAGACCAAAATGGATTTTAAACAAGGTTGCCGGTATGGAGAGCAGGCAACTAGAAGAACATCAAAAAGACTGATATGTAAACCAAAACGTAATTTTGCTTGTTTATAAAAAGAGCAAAGAAATAAGATAATTTAAAGTATGAATTAGACCATAAGTGGCAAGCAGATAATATGTAAATCACATGAAACCACGGACTTAATACCAAGGTCTCTAGCAAGTCCTTAAATCTTGAACTGTATCCATTAGCCCCATGTGTGTTAGTACTGTAGCCCAAGCTTGTTAGCTAGACGGTATTTCACATCTAAACAGAAAGCCTCTTCAAACTACAATGCTAAAATATTCAGGAACACAGTGTTCTCATCTGAAGCCGTAAAGAAATGCATTAATTACACTGTAATCATTCAGTGTCTTTTTCAATATCAGCACTATCACACTATCACTTTTACAAGGCTGTAGCTAAAATGTATTTACTGTATCCAAAAGGCATTTTTTCATAAATTTCTCCATCCAAATTCCAAGTGGATGAACACATGCTGCCATTTAGGCAGTGCCAACTCAGGAAGGATATTTCAATAGCTAACTATATTCTCCTTTCCTGGTGAATTCTATTCTCCTGTATTCTCCTCCTAAACACAAATACTGTATAAATACAGTAATTTACAGCACCAATAAGTTTGACAAAAACCTCAACCTATTGACTATTTGCATACTCACCACTCATGGCTCAGCGAGTCTGTTGCAAACTGTCCCAGAATCAATCCCAGTATATTGTGTATGCTTACAGTGTAACCAGTAAGAGTCAGATGTGTCAGGCAAGGTGTACAGAACTCAGGGTCAGAATGACAGGAGGTGACACTCTGCTGCTCTCATAAGCACCCAGACATGAAAAGGCCTCTCATCTCCTCTGGCCTGACCTTCTCACACCTCCATGCATGTGCACTACGTGCACTCTGGAACACACGCACTCACTCACATGGACACAGATACAGACAGAGACACACGCATGGACGCATGGATGAACATGCTCATGCACAACCATGCACACACACACACACACATGTACTTTGATGCACTCAAAATGTCCAGTCACCACTCTTCTTCAGTCCACCAAAATCCATTAAACTAATGGCCAATTCCATCTAGTGTCCACCCCTCTAGGTCTACTCCACACCCACCGTAGACCCTCTCAGCACAACCCTGTCACTTCCACACATAAAATTCACTGCCCTTCAGTCTCACGGGCATTAAAAATTACCTCATACAGCAACTTTTTCACAAGACTAGGGGCTGGAATACACCAGCCAACATTTTGGGCAACATGACAGCGCAATGTACCTGCCAACAAGAATCAAAGTGAGACAGCACATACACACACAAATATTCAATAGAATTAATCTGGACAAAAAGAGTTGCCAAGTAATAAATGCAATGTTGACATATTTCATGCGTCAATGTAGCCCTGCAAAGGTGCCCTAAAAGTCTTTATGTCTATTACAACCCTACAGATGCCAATCTGGATCAAGTGATGTAGGCTAAATGCAGTACTAAAAAGGTTTTCTCAAATTTATCATCTGAAATGACAAAACTTAATGACAAACATATTGATAGTCTCTCAAACTCAATTATCTGTTAAACTTCTTAAAAATGTATCAACATGGTTTTGTATCAAACATGCAGTTGTATCAAAATTGTTTGAGGTATTTACAGAGGAAACGATTTTTTCACAAATTAATGATTCGTTATTTTCACATTGAAATTATATGAAAACGTACGAGAAATATCAAATTAGACAAAGACAAATACAGATACCCTGCTTTTTGCTTTTTCGTTGTTTCAATCTGTCATCAGGAGATGCTTCTGGTCAGAATTGCCCGTCTTCACCCGGTGGTCTTCCTCACACTGAACAAGATCATGATCAAAACTTCACAATCGTTTGTGCAACTTACATCAAAAAAGTTTTCGTCAGATGATGCTTGGGGAGAAGGGGAAGTGTAGTCTTAAAATTAACTACCCACATTGTTGAAACAACTGATAACAAATAAAATATTCATACCTCTTATCAAGACGTTCCTCACGCCGTCTTGTGAATGTCTGCTTTCTCTCCACTCACCAAAACGAACTAGTCTTGCCCACACAGTGCATCTTTCTTGATCATCTTTACTGTTATTTCCTGTTTACTACATTAGCGATTGTGCTTTTCCTAAAGCCTCCGGCGAAGAAGAGAGCCTGGAACACGTACAGTGGGGTCTGCGTGGGAGGAAGAGAGGTTAAGGATTCTTCAGGCGCAAAAAAAGCCACCTGCTGCTCATCCACACAACGCCAAAGACTTGTGTGAGAGAAACACAGGCTAAATAGTATTGGTGGGCGGTTTAAACCAATGAAGTGAAATGTCTTAATGCACATCATAATTATTCACGTTACGTGTCTTATCAAGGCCGCTTGGTTTATTATAATGAGTTGGACGAATATGTAATCAAGTTCAACATCAGGTTTTATATTTGATTAGAGCTCAACAACCCTTTCTACTTTCTTGGAACGCTGTGAAACTAGGTCCTGTGG